>JARHVA010001759.1:2957500-3121429 GCA_037957365.1 Torreya grandis
GATAAGGCTTTGCCTTTGTCATTTGGTATTAGTTCTTTGTTATTCCTCATGTGCCCTACTATAACCGGTGGCTTTAGGTCTTGGCCTATTTTCCTTTTTCCTTACCCTTCCTTTTATGGTTTCTATAGTTTGGGAAGGAGTTATTTCTTTGTATCCCAGCTTCTAGATGTTTTCTTCCTATGATTGAGCATATAATAAACCAAAATGATTTCCCCTATATAGTTATTTTAAAAGGATTAATATTAGTTTTATTTGATTTGTGCCACTTTATATATGCCTTATTTCCAAGATAGACATATAAATTGTAAAGAGTGTGAACCTTGATGTTAATTTTTTCACCATCAATGTTTATCGTGTGCACATATTCAATATGATTAATGAAATCCATGAAATATTTTTCAGTGTATACATAGGGAAATTGATCTATCCTAAAAAAATATTAGTAATCTTCATCCATATTTGCATGATCGAATAATGTTATTTAATATAAAATTGAGCTTGGCTTGCCATCTATGTGGAAATATTTGGGTACATGCCACTCATTACCAAAATCTTCTTTCATCCACTCGAATCAATCCTTAATCTTCATTTTTTAAGAGGGTGTGATGGTGCCTGGACATGTAAAATATTAGAACCTCTCCATAGGGGACTTGTGTTTAGGTGGGTAGACCCACTTATGTTGTTTGTTAGAATACTCTAGGACACCAATTCCATAAAAAATAAGTAAAAGTAAAATCATTCCCTAAGGAATCTTGTAGTTAGGTAGTCGATGGGCCTTCTTCACATATTCCTCAATTCTCTTAGTAAAATATTGAGTAATTATATTCAATCCTCTTTACCATTTGACTTATGACATAGAGGTGGGACGTGTCCACCTCATTTTAAATATTAGCACTCCCTAAATTTATCATTACCATATGCATAGCTACCTTAATGGTAGGATATGAAAGAATTGTAATGTATATGGCATGGCCTTATTATACCTCAATGTCATTATCATTTTATCAATAACATCTTGATCATTAAGATCCACACAAATATCAGCTCCTGAACATAGTAACCCTATTACTCTTATGATTCATTGGGGTGTAATCCTCATTTTTTGACCTAAAAATTAAATGTTATCCTCATGGATGCATGAAATCATAAATCATACCACTTCATGAGGTTTCTCAAGGTATAGTAGTTAGAAGAGTTAAAGTACACCTACATCCTCTAGCAAATTTTGAACTTTAAGATCATAGGTGACCTCATTTCTTGTGTTTTGGCACTCGATATAGTAGTCTTATTATAAGTCACCCTTATTCATAGATTGGTGATGATTGTATTCAAGTATTTGATAAGTGGAAACCTTGGATTCCCAATCATCCACATGTAATACTATCTTAGGGTAATATATTTCATTTATCAAAACTAGAGGTGGAGGTGGTATTATGGTAGCCTTCTTCCCTATGTATCATTTCCAATGCCTACTCAATAGATGACTCTTTCACTAACTCTACTAGGTTATGGCCTTTTGATCTGTATGGTCTCTAAATAACATGTACACCAAAACCCATTCTCGGATAAAAATAGGACTACCTTCCTATGTGCCCTCTCACTTTTATACTTTATGGACTACTGGTAATTAGTATCTTCTCCTGCTTGATTTTTAATTTAACTCAATCACCAACCAAGGTGCTCAAAGGTTAATGTTCACCTGACCAAATTTTCCAAATGAAAACATTTTGTTTCCTTTTATAAACTCAAACACTTTGGACTTACTACTTCAACCTCCTTCAATGGTGGATGTAATGCCTTAAACCTATAACTCACTCACTTTCAAAGCTCTTCAAGATTGTGTAAATCTTAAGTTTGATAAATTTATTCACAAAGGCCTTATGGAATACTTATTTTTTGACATACACTACCAAGAAAGAAAAATTCAAGAATAACTCGATGTTGGATGTAAATCCAACTATGAAAATGAGGTTGAATGTCCCAAGAAGCATCCTCATCTCTCAACATGAAATTATTGTGCTCATCTCTGAGCCCATTTTCTTGCTAGTAAGCTATAAGACTTATAATTTAATTTTAAAAGAAATAAAATAATATATTATTAAATATGTTTAATTCAAAATTACTTTTATCAGACACCCAACTTCTCAAAAGGCCAAATTATGTTGCCTAAAAAATAAAGATGCATATGATCCTTCAGTTTAAAGGACTATGGGTCATTATCACAAGGAATGTAAAAGTTCTTGGTGATCCTAATGCACTCACAAAGTATGAATAGGCTAATGTTAAGGCCTTAATGCTAATTATGTTAAGAGTCACTGATGATGTATAGTTTAGTTGCATATTAGGGACGTTAACCAAGAAAAGATAGCATGGGACAAATTAACAACTATATCTAAGGCAAAAAATTAGAAATAGATCCTTTATTTGTAGTCAAAAATTCATACACTCACTATGGAGTCCAACAAAATAGTTGAGGAATTTTTACATTGAGTAGCAGAGCTACGAATAGAGTTGTTATCTCTCGGTGAAATTTTAGATGACTAAATATTGGTCCCAATCACCTTGAAAGCATTTCCTTTCCAATTCAGAGTGTTTGTCATGACACTAAATGTCTCTAAATAGAATGTGTCATTTGAAGAGCTCATGAACCTATTGTAGTAGGAAGAATCCATCAATTCAGCATAAGATGAGTTCAAGATAAATATCTTAACATGAAGCAGTAATGAGGTTAGAAATCATGTAATAGACCTCTAAAAAACCAAATGAAAAAATAGAAACAACATTTATCTCATCATCAATCATAGAATTTGAAGAGGTGGTGTCACATTTATCACACCAATACTCATGACACATACAACTACTAGTACAATAGCTAAAAGAAAGGATCTACTAGAAAGCCAAGCACATCAAGGTGCGATAATACTCAAAAATTGAAAAGATGTCCCTTATAGTGGAAGTAGAAGGGACATCTCACTACCCAGTACGATGATGAATCTACAACTGATGAAGCTAAGAACGTATTACTAGTATGCCAAACCTCACAGTGCATGAGGAATATCTAGTTCATTGACTCAGGTGCCACTAAGCATATGATAAGAGATAAGAAGCTATTTGATTTGCTAACAAACCAACCCACTGGAGATCAGTTTAGGATCATTGATGATAAGGAGTATGTCATAGTTGGAATAGGTCAAGTTACCATTCCCTTTGGAACATGAAAATGTACACTTATAAAGGTACTATATGTTACTGGATTGACATCTAATCTCTTATCAGTCAATCAGCTCTTGAATTATTAAGTGACGATAGAGTTTATTGTAAAAAATGGCATCAAAACCTACTTGATTTCATGAAAAGGTAGATTTATTTCTAAATCTTTTTTGAAAGATAAATTGTTTGCTTTAGATGTTATTTCATCTTATACAATAGCTCTATCTACCTTAAAAATAGAATCCACTACCCTTTAGAACTACCATTATGGCCATCTATCAGTTGGATATTTATACCAACTAAGTTCTAAAGGGATGGTACATGGACTTCCTAAGTTGTCCAATTCCTTGCCCATTTGTCATGGATGCATTGTAGGTAAACAATGTAAGGATCCATTCAAAGAAATATCCTTTCATGCCAAGAAGTATTTGGAGGTTGTTCATACCAATCTAAATGGCCCACTACCTGCTTCATTCTTGGGATACAAATACTTCCAACTATTCATAGATGACTACTCTTGGAAGATGTGGGTATTTTTCCTGAAAAAGAATAGTGAGGTCCTTCATCATTTCCAAGTCTTCTATCAATAGGTTGTGAAGGAGACCAAACAACCTCTACTTCACCTTTGCTCATATCAAGGGGGTAATTAATGTCAAATAAATTTTTGGCATTCCTAAACTAGCAAGGAATTAAATAGATTTTGACTACTCCTTACATGCCCCAGTATAATGGCATTATTGAGCAATGCAATCATACCGTGATGGAAATGGCTCATTAGATGTTATCAATAGTGAATCTAGAGAAATGATATTGGGTAGAAGTAGTCCATAAAATTGTGTATCTTCTTAATAGGGCACCAATAAAAATTTTGAAGGACAAAACACCTGAAGAGGTATGGAATGGTAAAAATCCATCAATTTCTCATTTATGAGTATTTGGTTGCACAACATATATGTATGTACCAGCTCAAATGAGAAGTAAACTCAAGTCCAAAACACTCCCATGCATCTTATTGGGCTATAACACTACCTCAAAGGCATATCATCTCAAGGATCCTGAGTTGAGGAAAATATATGAAATTAGAGATGTGGTTTTTGATGAGTCATATTTCAACTCAATAATGCAAAATGGTGAGTCAATATCAACCACCACTCACTAATTACTTCCTGAGTCAGATGATGAGGAGAATTCTCACTAGTAAAAAAAGTTGTAAGGGGAACTGTATGTTGATTTTGGAGAATTAGAACATCCACTAGGTAGTTCTTCACATCAGTAAAGTAGTTCTTCACAATAGCAAGAGAGTTCTCATCTAAAGTGGGTATTAGGCACCAATAGAGACTCCCATACATCCAGAGTTAAAACAAAGAGTCAGATAAGACATGAGGTAAATTTTGCACTCATGAGTACAATAGTGGATAGTTTTGAACTTGATAATGTTCATGAAACTTTAAATCAGCCACAATAGAAGAAAGTGATGGATGTTGAGTATGACTCACTCATGAAGAATCAAAATTGGGAAATGGTTGATCTTCCTATAGGAAAGAAACCCATAGGCTAAAAATGGGTTTTCAAAATAAAATACAAGGTAAATGGACATATCAACAAATACAAAGCACAACTTATAATAAAGGGATATGCTCAAAAAGAAGGTATTGACTATGAAGTGACCATTGTACCCACTGAGAAGAACCTCCTGCAATAGATTACCCCTACAACATATTTAATCAAAATATGCAAAAATAAAATAACTCTTACAAATAATAAAAACACAGAAAGATTATATTGATCGCAGGCCACTTCGAGGGGGCAACCTCCTTTGAGCAAGTTCAATACAATAAATTCGTGGATGCCTTCATTGGGCCTCAACACTTACTTATATACTAACTCTATTCTAACAACTACTACTTCCCTTGTATGTGGGATAATTCAAATACGCTCTAAGGGATGACTTACAAAGCATATGCATCCATGGCAATTATTACACTAATACTACAAAGAGAAGGGTAAGGCACGGGTTCCTAACATCCCCTCCCCCTTAGAAAAAGCTTTGCCCTCAAAGCTTCAGATGTGGGAATTGTTGTTGAATCTGGAAGAGTGGTTCCCATGTTGCATCTTCTAGTTGCATGCCGTGCCATTAGATTAAGACCTCTGTGATGGAGCAGGATCCAAGTTGGTAGGTGTGCCTGTCCAAGATTGCTTCCAGCTCAAGAAGGATGGAGCCTTCATTATCAAGTGCTGGTAAAACTGTCTGCACTCAGATGTTGGATCCAAGAACTTGCTTCAAATAGGAGACATGAAAGGATGAACTTGGGAGGAAGGTGGAAGCTCTAACTTGTAAGCAACTGATCCAATCTTTTGGAGAACCTTATATGGCCCATAAAACTTGGGAGCAAGCTTTTGGCACCCTTTTAGTTTCAGTGATGATTGCTTGTATGGCTACAGACGAAGAAAGAACATATCACTAGGTTGAAAGGTACGCTCAGAGCGGTGATGATTAGCCTGCTGCTTCATTCAGTTCTGTGCCATGTGGAGATTGTCCCACAAGGTGTGGAGAATCTGATCCCAGCTTTGAAGAGTAGTGTCAATTGCCTGAACTGGTGAGCTGCCAAGATTATATGGAAGAAGTGGTGGTGGTGCTTGACCATAAACTGCTTCATAGGGAGTCATTTTGGTGGAAGTGTGGTATGAGGTATTGTACCACCATTCAGCTAGGGGAAGCCACTTGGACCATTGATGTTGTTGTTCTGAAGCAAAGCAACGAAGGAAGGTCTCTAAGCATTTGTTGACTATTTTTGTCTGGCCATCTATTTGTGGGTGGTACCCAGAGCTCATTCTCAACTGTGTGCTTGTGCGATGAAATAGTTCCATCCAAAAATGGCTGGTGAAAGTGGAATCATGATCTAAGACAATTGAAAAAGGAATGCCATGAAGATGAAAGATCTAATCTAATAAAACTTGTGCAACTATGGAGGCTGTGTATGGGTGGCTGAGTGCACAAAAATGACTATATTTGGAGAGGTGGTCGACTACGACTAGGATCACTGTCTTTCCCATAGATTTAGGGAGGCCCTCAATGAAATCCATGGAAATATCTATCTAGATCCTAGTAGGAATGGGCAAAGGCTCAAGCGAATTGGGAGTCAATGTGGTTTCACCTTTGTCTCATTGGCAGGTATCACATTCGGCCACCATCTATTTAATTTTAGCTTTCATGCCTTTCCAAAAGAAGTGTCAACGTGCCTGCTCATAGGTTTTGAGAAATCCTAAGTGCCCTACTAAGGGGGAAGCATGGATTTCATAGAAGATAGCTTGATGTAGGTCTGGACTTTGGGAAAGCACTAGATCACCCTTATATTGCAGAGAAGCACTGTCCCATGAATAATGTGGTACTGTAGAGGGGTTAGTGGCCAATTAATGAATGAGGTGGCATAAGGGGGGATCATTTACATACCCTTGTTAGAAAAATTCCAACCATTTTAGAATGGTTATGGAGATGGCAGAGAGGGAAGGCTGGTCCTCGAAGGTTATTGAGAGAGCATCAGCCACAACATTGTCTTTTCCCTTCGTATAGGTGATCTCATAATCATAACCCATGAGTTTGCTGACCCACTTCTGCTGAGCTAGGGATGAGACTCATTATTCCAAGAAATATTTCAAACTCTGATGATCAATTTTGATGCAAAAATGATTTCCCAGTAAGTAGGGTCTCTATTTTTGTATTGCATGTAAAATTGCCATCATTTCCTTTTCATATGTAGACAAAGCTAAATTGTGGCCAGAAAGAGCTTTGCTAGTAAAGGCAATTAGTCGGCCCTCTTAGAGAAGAAAAACACCCAAGTTGATGCCACTGACATCACTTTTGATGGTGAAAATTTTGGTGAAGTTTGGTAGTGCCAAAACTGGTGTGCTACACATAGCTTGTTTGAGTTTGATGAATGCCTGATCAGTTGTTGCACCCCAGGTGAAAGCATCCTTCTTCAATAAGGAAGTCAAAGGAGCCACGATCTTTCCATAATCATTGATGAACTTATGATAGTATCTTGTCAGGCCTAAGAAACCATGAAGGCTCTTGAGGGTGGTTGGTTGAGGCCAATTCTGCATAGCACTAATTTTTTCTGGGTCCACACGAACCCCATTGGCTAAAATAATGTGCCTGAGATAGTTGATTTCCTCTTGACTGAATGAACACTTGGATTTCTTGGAACATAATTGATTGTTTGCTAACAGTTGTAATGCCTTGTTAATATGTTGTAGATGCTTGGCCCATTTGCAGCTATAGATCAAAATGTCATCAAAGAAAACTAAAATAAATTGATAGAAAAAAGGTTGAAAGATTTTATTCATGAGTGCTTGAAAAGTGGAAGGGGCATTTGTAAGGCCAAATGGCATGACAAGGAAATCATAATGACCTTCATGCGTATGGAAGGCTGTCTTAGGAATTTCATCAGGATACTCTCAAATTTGATGATAGCCAGAACACAGATCTAACTTAGAGAAGAATTTGGCCCCATGGAGCTCATCAAGAAGCTCATCGATGATAGGAATTGGGAATTTATCCTTGATAGTGAGGTGGTTAAGGGCTCAAAAGTTAATAAAAAGGCATCACGACCCATCTTTTTTGTGGACAAGAAGCACTGGGGAGGAATATGGGCTAGTGTTGGGGTGAATAACTCTAGACTCGAGGAGTTCTTGGACTAAGTTCTCAATTTCAGTCTTTTGCAAATGGGGGTAATGGTATGGTCAGATGTTGGGTGGGATGCTTCCTAGAAGGAGAGGAATGTGGTGATCTTCAGGGCGTGAAGGGGGAAAACCTACTAGTTCTAAAAAAATGGTTACATGCTTGTTGAGTATGGCTTGTAAATATGTAGGGTGGTTAGTAGCAGTGGGGGGCTAGAGTTGAATGGATTGCAGCTATGCAATGACCCCATGTAAGACTTTCTTCAAAAGTTTTTCCATGCGATGAGAACTGATGATGCTAGCAGATCTTGGTAACAACCCTTTTAAGGTGTGCTTCTGACCATTATCTGTGAATTGTATCCAAAGCTTAGAGAAGTCCCATAAAATAGGTCCTAATGTGTGAATCCATTGTGCCCCTAAAACCACATCACACCCTCCTAAAGGTAGGGCAAACATATCAGAGAAAAAATTATAATCACCCATTGCAATACGCACATTTCGTCACTTCCCTTTACATGGCAATGTGCCCCCATTAGCAATCATGACTTTAAAGCTAGAACAAGGGTATACAAAGTAGTCTTTCACCTTAGCAATGCGAGGATCGATGAAATTGTGAATACTACCTGAGTCAATGAGGATTGTGAGAGGGATATTTTTGAAGCACCCTTTGACCTTCATGGTTTGGGGAGTGATAACACCTATTAGTGCATGCACTGAGATCTCAGGTTGAGTCTCTTGAACTGTTGGGTCCTCTTCAGTGATGAGTTCTTCTTGAGCATCTTGAAATTCTAGAATATTAGGCTCGTTGTCCCGCTCTGGTTGTGACTCCACATCTAGTAAGTAAAGTTTTTATTGGATGCACCTGTGACCCTTAACCCATTTGCCATCATAGTTGTAACATAATCCTTTCTCTTTGTGAGCCCACATCTCTACCTCAATTAGGCGCTTGATTGGTGTGGTTATGGTTGTCCGCTGATTCACTATGTTCTTTGCTAGTGAAAAGGTGGGAGGTCGATGCTGTGTGGAGAGTTTATCTTCTGCTAACTTAGCTAGACCCAAAGCATCCATCATATTTTCAGGTTGAAACATTTTTACCTCTAAGTAGATTAGCTCTCTGAGGCCACTAACAAAGTATCTTTTGAAGAAGTCATCTGACAACCCTTTAGTGTGATTAGCGAGTTTTTCAAATTTAATCTGATATTCATGAACAATACCTATTTGATAGATTTTGGTGAGATCTTCTATGAAATCCTTGAATGCTGAGGGACCAAACCTACCCATAATTAATGATGCAAAATTTGACCAATCAGGTTCATCATTTGTCTTGAGATACCAATGGTACCACTGAAGTGCTTCTTATTCCAAATGAAAGGAAGCAATTAGAACTTTGTTTGTAGAATAAGTATTGTGGAGGTTGAATAATTGTTCAGCATGATATATCCATCCTGTAGGATCTATACCATTGAACCATGGAAAGTCTATCTTATGTCCATGTGAGAAGTTGGAAGCAAAGGAGCGATGCTCTGAAGAAGACTCCTCCTTCTGCACTCTGTTGAGCAATATGCTATTCTATTAATTCAAGCCACACATCACATCGGTTAACTCTGTAACCTAAGATTTCAATGTGGCGATTTCTTCATCCATGATTTTTGTGCCTGCATGAGTGGTGACCATAACTAGTTGTTAATAGTCGAGGATTCTTTTTTTTGCTACTATTTTTTTTACTACTGCTTCAGAAATGGATTGTCTGCAACTGTGTGGTTGGAAATATCCTCAACTATGGATACGCTGTTGTTTGCTCTTTGAATATGATAAGTTGGATATGGACCCCAAGTTTGTTTGGTTGCCTAAAGGATTTTTTAAAATTCTCTTTGGCCACCAAAGTTATCTGATCAAGTACCACTCTCCATAAATTTTTTGTTGCAGGTTTACCCCTTAGTGATAGCTTTTGGTTTACCTCACAGGTGGGATCTAGTCAATCAGGATGGGGCCATTGCCCTTTTCACTAGAAAGTCCTCTCAATTGGCCAGCTACTTCGGGGTTCCTGTGGTACTCCTCACAATGAGTTTTAGGGCTTATGCCCAAACACTTCCCATAGTTAAGTGGATAGGTATTTACCCAATCCAAAATGATGAAACCTGCAATGAAAAAAATTCTTGCCAAAAATGGCACAGCTCTTAGAAAGCCCTGCTTCAAAAAAAAATTGCTCCAAATCTACCCACAAAGCCAAGAAAGTACTCTGATACCAGATGAGAAGAACCTCCTATAGCAGATTACCTCCTACAATATATTTAATCAAAATATGCGAAAATAAAATAAATCTTATGAATAACCAAAACATAGAAAGCTTATATTGATCGCAGGCCACTTCGAGGGGGTAACCTCTTTTGAGCAAGCTCAATACAATAAATTCATGGATGCCTTCATTGGGCCTCAACACTTACTTATATACTAACTCTATTCTAACAACTACTACTTCCCTTGTATGTGGTATAATTCAAATATGCTCTAAGGGATGACTTACAAAGCATATGCGTCCATAGCAATTATTACACTAATAATACAAAGAGAAGGGTAAGGCATGGGTTCCTAACACCCACCATGAAGATCAAGACCATCAGAGTTGTTTATGCACTGACAGTACAAAATGGATGGCAACTTTAGTATATGGATGCCAAAAGTGTTTTTATTAATGGTGATCTAAAGGAAAAAGTATACATGAGCCAACTAGAAGGATTTATTGATGAAAAACATCTTAAAAAGGTATGTTGTCTCATGAAATCACTTTATGGACTGAAACAAGCTCCTAGGTCATGGTACACCAAAATAGATGATCACCTTTTATAGCATGGTTTTACTCATAGCCCCTCAGATTCTAACTTATACATAAAGAAGGCAGGAACATATATTGTAATTCTTGTTCTATATTTGGATGATCTTGTGATCACTGAAAGTTTAAAAGATCAAGTTGATATTGTGAATAATGACCTAAAAATATCCTTCAACATGACTGACTTGGGGCTACTACATTATTGTCTTGGCTTGGAGATATGGTAGAAACTAAATCACATTTTTATCTCACATATAGAATATGCCAAGACACTCCTAGAAAAGTATAGAATGTTAGATTGTAAGCCACTTTCAACACCGATGGAAAAATGTTTATAACTCTCTCAATTCCAAGATTCACCTCAAGTAGATGCAACTCTTTATAAACAACTCATTGGGAGTCTCATCTACTTGACCTACATTAGACTCGGTAAATGTTTTGATGTGAGATATCTCTCCAGATTTACATATAAATTGAATAAATGTCAATGGGTTGTAGCAAATCATGTTTTGAGATATGTTTGAGGTACACTTGAGTATGTCTAGAATACAAGAAGAATAGTCAGTTCTTCTTGTAGAGATACATCGACTTCGACTACGCCAGATCTATTGATGAAAAAAATTTAACATCATGATACATATTTCATCTTTGATCTAGACCAATCTCATGGATTAGTAAGAAGTAAACTATTGTTTCTCTCTCATCCATTGAAGTAGAGTATCATGTCATACATGGAGCTGTGTGTGAGGTGTTATGGTTATGTTGCATACTAGCTGATATGGGTTATACTAAAAAAAGCCACCTATCATTTATTATGACAATCAAGGTGTTAAAGCTTGTAAAGAATCTTATTTATCATGAAATAACAAAGAACATAGAGTTTGAATGTTACTACATTCAAGAATAAGTTTTAAACCACCACATCTAGCTCCAGTACTGCCCAATAGATGCACAAATAATAGATATATTCACCAAATCCCTTGGAAATGTGAAATTTGAACTATTTAGAGGGTACATTTGTAAAAATAATGTAATAAGGGGTGGGGATGATAACATAAGATATTTCTAGAATAGTGAAAGATAGATATTACATTATTATTTCATTAAGATTTCTAGATGTTTCTAGTCCCTCTATGGATAATATTACATCCTCCTTCTTCAAAAACCAGTTAGCATATTTTTGGTAACCTATTGTATATAAATTACAATGTATTATTTATTTTTTATTAATTAAAATAATTTATTTTTCTAATAGGATCTGATAAACTGCTCATAGAGGTTAGAAATCTCCCCCTTTGCCAAACACATCTTCAAATGATATTCTTGTCTTTCAACATCAATCAAGCACAATTGGCATCCACCATGCTTCCTTTTGCTTATCAAGTGTCTCCTTGAAGTCTATATAGAGACACCCTAACCCACAATGTCTTAGAAAAATGTGAAATTAGGAGTTGCCCACAACTCCTCATATTCCTTCTCCTCAGTTATTTGATACTTATAGTTCTTCTTCTTCTTCTTCTTAGGCTTAATAAAAGCAACATGCTCATCCACTACAATATTCTCCTTTTCTTCTAAGATTGGATTGAAAACATATAGAGACAAAAAATATTCATGACATACCTTTTCATCTAAATATATAACCTCATCACTTGGCATTGACAACTGATGTTCTTTGCATAAAACATGCTAAACAATAGTAGCATGTTCACTCAAATTCATACCTACCTCAGAACTAGTCTCAATTGGCACCTTTTTCTTCTCTTTGATGTCAACTTGAACTAACTTTTGATTCTACTTTTCTATTTGGATGTATGACATATTATCTTAGCATTCATAAACCTTCTTCATATCTGATTCCTTTTTTGCTTTAGTAGGTAGTCCACCTTGATCTTTTGGATCAAATGAATTAGTTTTCTTGGACTTCACTTATTTAATATTAGATACCAAGGATTGACCTTTCTTGAACATACTAGGATGTCCATGCACCTTATTATGACTTGAGATATTTATTTTACAAAAACTTTTAATATGACCAACTTGATGACAACTAAAATATATAACATCATTTATACCTTCTGCTTGATGAATACTATGAATCTCGATAGATATACCATCTTCTATCTTAAGTTCATTATGCTCAATCTTGATTGTCTTAAGTATCCATACTTGGGTTAGTATTTTCCCATTCATTTTGGGGAAAATCTAGCAATATGTCCCATGTCATGAAAATTATAGCATACTACATTATCCATACCTCTAGCTGACCAGTTACTCTTCCTTCTATAATTTATTGCCTTATGACCAAAAATATTACATCCAAAGTAGTGACCATGAAATGAATTTTCATACCTTATATCATTTGATTTCCTAATAGGTCTTCTCATGTTGCACTTGGTGGTTACATCCTTCTTGTCTTGAGCTAACCTCTCTTTCTCTTTCTTCACCTTGTTTACCTTGAAAATAAATTTCTCATTCTCATCTTTCAATGAATCTAGATTGGTTTTTAATTAAATGCTCTCATCCTCTTTATCTCTCATACTTGAACTTTCAACCTCTAATTGAATTCTAAGAACTTAGATAGTCTCCTTATCTCTCTTAGCATATTTATCCATGTCATCCTTCAATCTACATGCTTGCTCTTCAATAATATTTATAGAATCAAAATTGGACTTTAACTCATCATGCTCAACTTGATTTGAACTCAACTTGACATTTGTCTCTTCTAAATGAGTCTTGATATGTCTAAATTCTTCCTCTTTTGAACTCCAATTACTATTTTTAACCCTTAATTGATCCTCAAGAATGTTTATCTTATCTTTATCATATTTTGATCTTGAGCTTGCCTTCAAGGATTTTAGTTCATTATTGAGCTTGATGCACTCATTTGTAATAGCCTTAAATTTTGAGGCCATGATCTTATTTTGAGATTTTTCATTACCATACTGTCTCATCTTACCTCTGTACTTCTCAAATAATTCCATGAGTTGATTGCACTTTTATTCACTTGATTTTAGATGTGCATAAGTAGCTTCCACTTGAGCCTTCAACTCTTGATTCTCTTTCTTCAATTGCTTAGCCATATTGTGCTTTGGATCACCTTCAAGTGGTTAAACTTATAAAGAAGGTCCTACTCTAATATCAATTTTTATAGGTACAATCACTGAGAGGGGGTGAATTAGTGATGCCAGATAATCCAATTCAATTACCAAATCTTAAATATTTATCACATACTATCATGATGCATAAAAATTAATCATTACAATGAACAAGGAAGATATAGCAATATCAAGCACATAACACATGATATATGTGAGAAAACCTCCTATAGGATTAAAAAAACTTAACCCTACAAGATGGACTACAATATTATAAATACAATATTCAAAATTTATACCAGCACTAACTAATCAAGGAATGCCCATCCCTTAATTTAGCCAGACACCCATATCTGAAGGAGGAACCAACCCCCTAGGAAACTAAGCACCAACCCAACTACATTGATATGATCTACACCTTTGATCTGATGTATTATACACCTAATTATGTACTTCTTTTACTTTCTCTCTTCCCTTACACTCTCAAAAACATGCACACACAAGCAATGCACCTAAAACACACTTTTGGATCACTCTTCACTTTTTAGCACATACATAATCAGAAGGCCTAGAAAAATATATATCACAACATCAATAACATGATGTGTATGTCATGTAAAAAATACTAAACCTACTCTGCTCTTCATTTCATCCACTAAGCACACTCACTTAATTATCCTCTAGGGCATACTCAATTCAACTAGCCTCTTCTAGGCCTATTAGGTCCAATTACCTATGTGTCCACCTTCATCACCTCAATAAGATATGTATGACTAATTAATTTCACCCTTTAATAGTCCTTAATGACCTATACCTTCTATTTAAAATGTTATCTTTGTTTTTTTTGATCCACACACAACTGCTCAACTCTACTATCTCAAGTCTAGAAACCATCACCTTTGCTTTCACTCTTTATAGAGTCTTCATGAATATCATCTTATTGGTCAACCATAAGACTTAACTTAACCCTTAAGACTTATATCATGCTCATACATATCTCAAATCCATTCTCATAGTTTTTCCATTACCTCATTATCCCTAAACCACCATTAGGTCTTGGTGAGACCTAAAATAATTAGGCCTTCATACTCACACGTTATATGTGAGACTACTTGGACCACCTTCATCCCTTAATAATGATTTGAACAAATAAAACCTATCTATAATATGCCATTTATCACTCCCTCATGGGTCTATGCCACTTTTAACATCAACTTAACAATTAAACCTACCAATTGGGTCTTCTTTCTCTTCAAGATTTCATACACAAAAAACATAATCTCAAACTTATGAAGCAACTAATCAAATATTTCACATATCCATATGATTAGATCACATTGGTGAAACCTTAAATACCTTAGATACACCTCCATTTTATTTATACACTTCAACACAATATCTAAGCACTTTAATCGACTATCTCAAAATGACCACTCAGACTGGTCACACATAGTCAAAATACAATTATACTATTTTAACTCTCCATATATGATCAGGGGAAAATAATGACAACCAATGACTTTTTATAAATATTAGATAATTATATAACATCTCCATACTCATATGCTTCTTCAATTATTCTCATAATAGCTTCAACTCACTTCTACAACATGGTCACTCAAATTGCCAATGCATTCAACAAACACAGTCAACTTCTAAGCATTAGTTTACATTGAATATGAATTTGTCAAACATAAAAAATACAAATAGATAATATATATAGATCCTAAAACACTCTCCAATATTTATTTCATCTTTAAACATCAACATACTATGAATAAAAACTCAATTATCCTTCTTGGGTCACTTATAGAACATGGTCAAACACACAGTCAAATTTAGAGCTTAATATATACAACTATGCGAACATTAAAATCTTCAAATATATATCTCTAAACCTGAAGATTAGTTTTCCATTGTTAATTTGAATATTTGAATTCCAACGGTCACTTTGTAAATGTTAAACATTGGACACTTTAACGTCATCTCATGATTCTTGATAAATTTTAATAAATACATACCATCAATCTCCTTATAATTATCTTTGTCTTTATCTTCAAATGATCATCATTGAACTTTGATTTGAGCTCCCATTATTGTGCTACTTGGTAGTATTGTGTGCCTTATACGCAACTTGTACCATTCAGTTAACATGCTTACACCACTTGGAAGATTTATGTGCAATGTTGACTTATTGAATTAATGTGTGCCATTGGATCATAATTTCATGATCACATTCTCATCATTGATCTCTTTCTGATAGGTTTCATGCTCATCATAGATATTCATAATATGATTAAATGCTCATCATTGGATCTATCAAGACTATTTGACCCTGGACTTCAGCGTAGTTAAACTTTATGGTCATTGGTCCATCATAGTTTGCAAGAGTAACTTTGAATATTTATATCTTGAGCTAGAAAACACTTCAAGACTCCAAATCTTTAGGGCACCTTCTTGGCACTATAGACAA
Source organism: Torreya grandis (assembly GCA_037957365.1). NCBI lineage: Eukaryota > Viridiplantae > Streptophyta > Pinopsida > Cupressales > Taxaceae > Torreya > Torreya grandis. The sequence goes on from JARHVA010001759.1 coordinate 2,973,786, forward strand.
CATCTCCATGAAAACTTTTGACCACCATAAACTTTTTGAGTACTTGTAATAAATTCACAAACTTTCTTGATCACTCATACCTTCATGATGTGCATTGATGGTTTGGCTTCTCTTAAGCTAGAATATGCATGTTTCTCATTCCAAAAGATTAAATGGCACACCATAACTTCATGAAGACATCTATGGATGCCTCATAACTTCTTATTTATCTTTATAGACCTGCACATGTGCCATATCTTCTCCAAGCCATCAATCTACTCACTCATCCTTGTTTGTCAAGACGACTACTTGAACCTAAACCTTCATATGACTACTTTTATGAATTCCTTTCACTTACACAAGTACTTTAAGTACTCATAACACTCCATAGGGTCTCTACAACATGTCCATATCATCAATATCATCCATCAATTGCCTATCCAAGTAAAATAATGAAGAACTATGCAAGAACATAGAATAAAATTGAAGGACATTTTGTCATTGTCATTATAGCACACATGACACCTCATCAACATCTTTGGTCACCTTGGATACATCATTGAAAAACCTCCAACAAAAATGTTACCCTTTTATTCTAGTAATGAAATTGCTAGAGTAAAAGGATAAAATGTACCCAAGTGTGTACACCACACTTTTTTGGGGTTTGAGTATTAAATTGTACATCTTACTCAATAAAAAGCCTTACAACCATGTTTAGTCAATGCCCATAGATTGCAAATTTTGATATGAAACTTAATATTTGAAATTTTTAAAAAGCAAGGAAATAGTACACCTATGTATTAATGAAAACCATGTTGCCATTGGAAATTATTGGAGATGATGCTTATTTATTAAATCATTGGATAAAATTGTGCTTCCTTGTTGAATCACATGAAGAGTTGGGGCAATTATGCCAAAACATTGTGTACCTATGCAAGATTTTGGGTTATGAAGACAAAATGTCCCAACACTCAAATGAATATGGGGAGAAGTACATAATTTTTTAACTTAAATAAAGTTTTAAGTAAAAATGGAACAACATGATGGGTTAACTCAAAGAAACTAAATTAAATAATATATGTCTTATAGATTCAATTGTATAGTTTATCTCAAGTTTGCTAAACTTTGATCTATGTAAAATAAATGCATGATTGAAAGGAAGTGAACAATGTTATGACCCACAAACTAAATTCCTATTTTATTGTAATTATTTTCTCAATGTAGAATAAAAATTCATGATTTAAAGATAATGAAAAATGGTAATGTTCCCATCATGATCATATAACTGATAAGTGTGAAGTGGAAAGACAACCATTTACACTAGGCTACAAACTATGTTTTTATGTATGTTCATGAACTAGTGTCATGCATCATGAATTTAAAAACCATTTAAATGTACATGAAAAAATATCATACCACATAAATTTGTACCAACTAATATAAAATTCTTTGCATTTATTTGCTAAATTTGATAATATGCATCTCAAATGCAGGTGTACATAGAAAAATGTTATTCTTTTTTTTTTTTGTAAATTATGTGTGTGTGCCCATGCACAAGCACCCAAGCATGTATGAATATATGATCAAATATATATAAATTAAGTGTATATGCCCCCATAATCTATACCAATGTGCCAATATCTATCATTTAACTAAATCATCTGATATCTAAATCATTCTAAATCTCTAAAATATATACTTTAATTTAATTTTATAGTCTTCGAGGCTAATGTGTCTATGAAAATACCACTATAATGTGCCCTTTTTAGATGATAGATGTGTCTTATAAGTCACTCATATTAAATAAATATTAAATTTTATAATGTCATGCATAAAGATAACATCATGTTATATCATGTGAACATGTGGAGAATATGTCATCATAGCAATGTATATGTTGATCAAGGAATTATGCTATATATGTAATTTAGGGAATATAATTTCCATATTTATATATATTTATTGAGGAAACAAATAGTAGTAGGATTAATAAATAAGACTACATATTAAAAGTGCATAATATAGATCATGTGACACCACTAAATGTCAGCAAATTCAACAAGCACAAGTGTTAGTTTCACACATAAGACCAAGGTCCACATAAAAGGGACATAATTATGTCATGAAAATAAGGCCAAGGGTGACACATAAGGGACATACATATGTCAAAAATAAGGAACATCAAATATGTCACATCAAACAAGGCCAAGGGCCACACACAATGGATATAAAAATGTTGTAAACAAGATACACCAATTTTTTCACATCAAACCATGGATAAAGGATACAATCAAGGGACATAAATATGTCTCAAAAATCATCCACATGTACTAATTTTTCATAATAGTATAATATAATATCCATAAAATAGTGTGTAAGATATGAGTAGTTATCAAGACATGCTACTGATCTAGGTATCTCAACATGGTATATAGGTGATAGAAAGATATAACTTTTAATTTTGAAACTTATATAATAATATGTCCCTAGTATTATCATGGACACTAGGTAAATAAATGCCTAACATCTATATGTTAATGCATAACATGTATGTCATGTATCACACTCGTAGATCATGAAATGCATATGTGTATGAGAAGAATATGCCATTTACCAAACATTTTATAAATAACACATGTAAGTACTATAATATAGTAATAATTTTATGATTATGTCTTTAATTTTTATTTTAATGTTTTTATATTTTATTATTTTTTTAGTTTGAAATATTTAAAATTTGGAAAACTGATACCAAGTGGCAAGGGTTTCACAAATAGAATAATGGGATATAAATACTAGTAGGATACAAAATTTAAGTGTAAAGTAGATATTAAGATATGACATTGAATTACACATATGATTTTAAAACACTAAAACTAAATCCAATGATTTGACAAGTGGAAAACACCAAATATAGTAATTATAACAAAGGGGTGAGTAATTAGATTTTCTAGTTGATTGTTTGATTCTGAATGTAATTGGAAGTGGAAATTAGGTAAAATTAGGTTTATAATTTTTCCATTTTAGGAACTATACTTCTATCTATGTAGTGTTAATTTTATCAATCTAGGTCATTATCATTAGTTTATATTGACTTATGTTTATTGGTACTGACTTATATGGAACTGAGGGATTGTAACTATACAATCATGTTCCCTTGTCTCTATATCTCTGTATGTGTGATTTTGAACCTTGACTATGCACACAATCCATAAATAAACCTCCTTCACATTAAAATTGTTGATATTTTGGCCTCCTGAGCTAAAATGTAACCCCTACCATCCAAAACTTAAAAATTTCATTAGTCTCCATTTTAAAATGAGGTCTTTTGTAATGTACTTTAGCAAAGTTCAAGTTAATGAAAATTAAGGCTAGTTTGTGAAAGACAAGGTGTAATTGATGTATGATGAAAAAAATGAGGGGTGATCATCCAACAAATAATAACGTTCTATAATGGATGATGGATCTATAATTGAAGTTGGTAAGATGAAAACATTGTAATTTAAAGTATTTGGATAGTTTAAGGTACTTTTGGATACATTAATGTTTCTATTGTTTTGTCTTCTTTGCTTGTTGAAGTGTTGTAATGTAACCATCTTGGGAGACATCAAGTGTGAAGGTATAAAACCATGCATAGAGGCAAAAAATAGCCTTATTGAGTCATTTGACACTTGTGAGGATTATGGTACATGTACTTTTATCTATACATTTAGTCAAGGTGTCACAATACTTCTTTCCCAATGTATAACTCACTTTTAAATCCTCTTTGTTCATTATTTCAACTCTGAATATAACATAATAGAAGTAAATGAGATAAAATAGGTCATTGTAAATTAAAATCATCATTTACATAGTCAATAATAGCTCCATTCGATATCTTTTATATAACTATAACAACTACAATAGGGTATTATTCCCAATGGAAAAGTTTCATGGCAAGAAAAGGCATGTTTTGGAGAAATTCGTAGGTTTTCATAGTGAATTAGAACATGTAAAAACAAGAAAAGAATGTAAAAAAGTGATAGAGATTCTCCAAAACATCCTCTAACCTCCTCAATCTAAAAATATCTCTTAGGTAGAATTTTTAGGTCCAAAAAGGCAAAAACCTACTCAACTCCTCCATCGGGTTTGAAAGTCTACAGATATAGTCAAAAAGAGTCATTTTGGTGAAGTTGATTCATGGAGGAGAGAAGTTTCAGACCAAATTAAATTAATTTATGTTTACAACCCCTATGCCTTTCAAATCTAGGGCAATAGTTTTGGGATTAGGGGGTAGAGATTTTTGAACCCTTGTTAAGAAGTTAGATCTCTCTTAAACCCCATTATCATGGTTTTCCTATGAAAATGACATGTATGTGTTTTATTAATGAATTTAAATGGTTTTAAAGTGTCTCTTGGAGATCTAATGATAATTTTAATATCAAACTTGATATAAGTTCCCAGTGGTCATGGTTGCACTAGTAATAAAATCTCATTTATCTATTGTTTTAGACATGACAGTTAGGGTTTGTTGGGGTTGTGAGGTGTTTAAAACATGAAGGTGATTGAATGAAAGTGTAAATGATGTTTAAAATCTTATTCAAGGTAAATAATAAATGCTTCACCATGTTCAATAAAATATCTAATGTATGAGTGAGCCACATGTGCAGGTACAAGACTGTAGGGTTGAGAGAGTGCAAGTTTTGGGCCTATTTGACACTTTTGAAGGGTTTTGGACTTATGAAATGATAAAAATTACATTATATAAATTTTTAATAGTCTATCATTCTCCATTCCATGTTCTAATGATCTGAGCAACAATTCAGGTGATGGTTCCACCCTAATTGATGATAGAACTTCTGGGAGCCATAAATTTTGCATCGTAGCTCTAATTGACTCACCATTTGAACTGTTTGAAAGAGAATAATAGGGAAAATGTGGTGAGACATAATTGATCTTTTCTCAATGTATTTTGACCCCCCAAAACCCAATGGAAGTGCCCTAAATTTCAATTTTAGTAGTGCAGTCTAAAAATAGTAATTCCTCAAATTCTATATTGTTTTAAATCATGGAAGTTGAACCACTTAATCTCCCTCGAGATTGGTGACCTTCCACATCCTCCCCCTACTTTCAAAATGTGTATAAATGAATATGTAACCTGAAGTGGAAATCATACATCTCTTCCCAGAGATAAGCATATAGTTGTATTGTGATCTTGAATAATAAAACATATCTTCTTAGAGAATTCATTGTTACTATGTTAATTTTGTGTTCTTTAAATATTTTTCAACCGAAAATTCTAAGTTTTGGATCAGTACACTAGTTGCATTCATTCCCAAATTGACTTTCTTAGAATTAGTTGAAGCACACAACCCTCATGTAAGAGAGATACAGTTGTATTTGGGGAGTAATCTATCTAAATTAAATATTAATGCACTAAGGTGGAAGTTAATTATATGTTAATAAAACAAACACAAATTTGGTATTCTATTCATGATCATATTTTATAGAAATTTACAGGTGATAGGCTTAAAAGTCATTAGTTTAGTGTTCTTAAACATGGTTCAAGTGTTCAGGGAACAAGTAATATGTATGTGGCCAAAAATAAGGTTTAAAATAAACTCTATGGAATATTCCCATAATTCATCTAACCTCATACATAATCAAAACATGAAAAGAGAAAAAGTGACAAGAGAATAATGCATTCTTGCATCCACAGATAAACTATGTCAAGTTTGCAAGCTGAGAATGAGAGTTTCTTATAAAATCCTATATGTTTTCTCATTTGGAAATGTTATAAAATAGGTCACACAACCTAAACCTTAATATTAATATAATTTAATGTCATAATAGGTAAGAAAGTGCATTCAACCAGTAGGTTTGAAATGAGTTTTAAGCGTAGATAAGTACCTACAGGCTTGCATACATAAAATGGAGAGAGAATATGCATTTTATGTTGAAAATAAGGTATTAAGGTGAATGATATATGATAGGGAAAATTAATAAATTTTATACAATGATTTGATTCCTTGAAATGATGAGAAAACATCAAAGGATGGAAATTAGTGTCAAACCCCCTAAACTATCAAGAAACCCTTGGCATGGGTTAAAGTAAGTGATAAGAGGTTTAAAGGTTAAAATAATTTTAAAACCATATATAGACCTAATAAATAATTAATAAAGCCCAAATAAGGTGTTTCCAAGTCAAAAACAAGCATTTAGAGCCTTTTTTCTCAAAATAATCATCTCGACTCTCACTTACAAGTCTACAAAGCTCATGAAGGTCAAATTTATTATGTGGTAAGTCAAATGAGTAGATACATGGGAATACGTGACATTGGGTGATGTTAAATATTTATTCACTCCTAGTTCATGGAACTTTGCATCAAATCAAGGTAATGTGCTTTATGAATGATTATTAAGAAGATAAATAGGTCTAAAATTGAGCTTTAGTCCTCAAGGATATCGATGACTGAGAATGTTGGTTTAAATGATTATAATTCACATAATTTTTCTATTAAACACCTAAATAAAATTTATAATCCTTAGACTACCTGTTGGAGCCAAAATCCTGGCATGTGTGGAGAAGTATAGGAAAATGGCTTAGAAACTCCTTTTTCAATCCTATCTATAGGAATTTGAAAGAGTAAAACCCTTTTGATTAGTTTAAGGGACCTCCTAGGCCTAGGTAGAGGTATAATAACCTTTAATATCCCATTCAAGATAATTTAATGATGTTTAGATAGGTTTTAAGTCATTGAAATAGGCCTAAATAAAGATTATTCTTATTTTTGCATAGAGAGTTGAATTTGTAGACCTTCTTAAGGTCATGTAATGACATGATAATATTCAATAACCCTTATATACATATAATAAAAATTTGGGATGAAACTCCAATTCAAAATAAATTTCATTTCAATGACTACAAGAAAGTTTGAAGAGATCAAGACATATGGAGTTGTTGATGTCAAAGTAATGTTCACTCTCAAAGACAAATACAGTCCTCTAACAACTCTTTCAAGATTGTATTGATATGTTTCCACTTCATACTATTTTTATGTATGTAGTGAGATATTTTATGACTTAGTAAAATTATGATTCACCTTTAAGAATCCTAGAGTATTCTAAGAGACGAGTTCCATCAAAAGTCTCTCAAGAGACCTTGTGATAGTTCATCATGATATCAAGAAATCCTAAGAGACTTAATACACCTTCACACCAGTTATTGAATATGGTATAAAATCTGAACATATATTACATGACCTCTTAAAAGATATCCATGAGGTTGAAAAGTTGTTATGGTAATCTTTAAGCAAATACTAGCCCTTGTATGAGAGATAGGCTTGTCTTCATCACATCCTTTTGTATCAGACAAACCTTGACATGAATTTATAGGTTCTAATGAATGAGATAAAAATATGATGATATTTAGGCTTTAAATATCATTCTTACCATGTTTATAGATGCATTGAAATAACTTAAGATGGCATAGAAAGATTCCAATAAGGACAAGTAGGCCATGTGTCAAAATAACAACTTACAACTCCTCAACCAAGAAAGGGAAGTTTCAAGAGAGGAAAGATGAGTCGTAGGAGATAAAGAGCCACTTATACACCACCTCTCATGAGGATATCATTAAGCCAAGCCAATACATGTTGAAGATGAATAATAAGAATATTTCTTCACCTTCTTTTGTCATTGTAATTAGTTTCATGATAGATGATAGTCATGATGGAATTAATACACATCAATCCTCTCTCTTTATTCTTCACTATCTATAAATACTCGTGAAAAGGACATTATAAAGGATACTCTATTTATTTACACATAACCTATCCAAATTGGTGTTGATTTCTTACTTTAGAATGGAATACAACCTGACTTATGCCTTCTCCATCTTGCATCTAGTGTTTTTATGATGAATTATTGATGAATGATAGTGATAATATTCAAATTCCTCACATTTTTCCTCTACATTCTTGTCTCTTTCTGAGGAAGGGACATTATTACAATTCATATGGTGTGTATCAAGTGGATATGTAAATGTTAAGCATGGAAAACCTCTGTTAGTGCCTCATTCTAGGCCTCTTGATTATCTCTCTTGACTGATGCATTAACTATAGCCTCCATAATTAAAAACTTATGTTGGAAGGAATGTTTTGGAGTTGTAAAATCATATTTCAGTCTTGTTTTGGTCTATAGTATAAATCATAAACAAGTAGATGAGAACTATAATTTAGTGCATCACCCCTCTAGTCGATACGTTCATACTTTATTACTCCATTTTCCTTACAATTTGAGTAGTTGTAGTGTTATTAAAGGTGAAACATCAAGGGAGATAACCCTATCTGGAATTTTTATTTAGTCATAGGTCACCCACAACCTTAATGATTTCCCATTGTGTCAATTATGTGAGGAGACCTAAAACACCTCCTCAAAAGGTGAAACTCAAAGTGACAATAGTCTTTGGCATGCCCTATGGGATAATTACTCTAAGTACCTCATCTACTAAATTATTTTTGGAGTTATCCTTCAATACATCAGCCTTGAGAGGTATTTTTACAAGCATCAATGGTGATTCTAAGTTTATTTAGCTGGTTTTAGTATCCCACATATTCTTTCCAAGTAATTACTCTTTGTTTTTTACTTTCCACATGAAGTTTCATGGTTTTATTTAAAGTAAATTTCAACTTGGTCCAAGGTATTGATCCATATCATCCCTATAATTACCCCATTATCCCCTCATATGGATCTAATTAAACATCTAACAAGCATCACCAAGATTGTAAAACTTCATACAAACCATTTCAATCATGCCCTCAGTCATATATACCCCCTTTTACTCCAAGTCAGCCTTCCCTTGATCTTAAATTATCCCAAGTTGTTAGTGATATTAAGGCCAAGATTGAAACAATCGATCAAGATGAGAATTTTTTTGAAAACTTGATTCCTCAAGTTCCTTAAACTCCCCAGCCAAAGAAGTTTCCAAGCTTCTCACTCACTCCTCATATGCTAATCCAAAATAAAGAGAGTGAGATAGTTGAAGAAGCCAAACCAATAAATTTCTTAAGTTTCTTGAGCCCCTCATCTAATCCTCAAGTTGGAATTGTTCACAAGGATGAAGGTATATCAAAATTTGATAGGAGAATTGATAAATGAAAAGAGAAGAATAAATAAATATTATAAAAAGCCTCTTTTCCTCTTCCCCAAAAGATCTTAAACGTGTCTAATACTCCTATGTTTCCAAGTTGGAAGGGTACTCCTTCAAAACCCAAGTCAAATCATGATAAAATTCATCCCACTCCACAAAATGAGTCATTTTGCCCTCCCATCATATCCCTTTTTGAAGGAGGTCATGTTGTATGGAAGGAAAGTGAAGGGGAGCACTTGATGAATCACTTTCCATTTGACAATGAGTATTATACCCATACACCACCAGTTGGAACCATTTCCCTCCCACCATATCCTTTTACATTGGAGGACCTATTGTATGGAGAGTAGATGATAAGCATTCAAGTAAACATGATGAAGAGTTTCATTTTCTAATTGATACTACAAATGAGCCTAAATAAGGATAGAATAAATAGGTTCAAGTGGTAGATGTAGTAAAGGTGAAATTGAATGCTCTTCAAGATCTATCAAGTGGCCAAGAAGAGAAGGATCATCTAGGTGAAGATAATTCAATCTTTCTTAGTCAAGATTGTATTTAGAGGTATGAACAAGACCTTTTTTAGAAAGAGGATCTTCCATTCATCATGAAAGAGGAAAAAGATCAAATTACAATAGTTAGTGAGATTGCAGTAGTGGTTTAAAAAACATGTGATGAAGACCCTATCATCTCAAGCCATGACATCCATCAAGGTGGCTATGAGGAGGTTCAAGAAGACATGACAGTTGATCAGGTTACAACAAGGCATGAAAGAGACTTCAATGACATATTTCATAATGGAAGGAAAGGATAAAAAAATATTATTGGACGTTTCCATCAAAATTTACATAATCAATAAGAGCTCCATTTTATGTCTTTTACATAACTACAACATGGTATTTTTCCAAATTGACAAGTTTCATGGAAAGAAAAGGCATATTTTAAAGAGATTTTAAGGTTTTCATAGTGAATTAGATCATGTAAAAATAAAATAATAATGGAAAAAAGTGATAAATATTTTATAAAACTTCTTACAACCTCATCAATCTCAAAAATCTTGCTTAGGTATAAGCTTCAAGTCCAAAAATCAAAAACCTACTCAACTCCTCCATTGGGTTTGAAAGTCTACAGACACAGTTAAGAAGAGTCATTTTGGTGAAGTTTATGCATGAAGGACGATATATTTTAGACCAAATTTCATCAGGGGATGTTGAAGACACATATTCCATTAAAATCCATGGCAATAGTTTTGGGATTAAGGGGCAGAACTTTATGAACCATTGTTAAGAAGTTATATCTCTCTTAAACCATGCTAAACCCCATTATCACAGTTTTCCTCTAGAAATGACATGTCCATGTTTGATGAATGAATGTAAATGGTTGTAAATTTTATTTTTTAGGTCCAATTATAAATTAAATATAAAAATTTATAGAATTTACTAGTGGTTATGGTTGTACTAGAAGGAAAATCTCATTGGTCTATTGTTTTAGACATGATAGTCAAGGTTTGTTGGGTTTGTTAGGTGTTTATAGAATGAAGGTGATTGAAATAAATTTTAAATTATGTGTAAACTATTATATAATCCAATTAATATATCCCACACCATATTAAAAAAATATCCAATGCATGAATGAGCCAAATGTGTAGGTACATGTCTTGAGGGTTGAGAGAGTGCAAGTTTTGGGCATTTTTGACACTTTTGAAGGGATTTAGGATTATGAAATAATATAAATCACATTATATACATTTTTAACATTTTATAATTATCCATTCTATGTTCCACCAGTCACATTTATTCCCAAAGTGACTTTCTCAGAATTAGTTCAAGCACACATTTCTCTATATGAGAGATATAACCCTACAGGCAAGCAAATTTGATGTTTGGGGAGTAATATATCTAAATTAAATATTGAATAAATAATTTGGAAGTGAATAATACATTTAAATAAGATAAAACTATTTGGTATAATTTTCACAATCATTTTGATATAAAGTTATAGGTGATAGATTTGAAATCCATTGGTTTAGTGTTATTAAACATGGTTTCAAGTGTTGATGGAACAAGTAATAGTTTTGTGGCCAAAAAATAGGTCTTAAATACATTATAAGGATTATTACACTAATTCATCTAACCTAAAACCTAATCCAAACACAAAAATAGAAAAATTTACAATATCATAACGCATTCATGAATGCACAAATAAAATCTTGGGAAGCCAAGAGGAATACAAGAAAAGATTTGGGAGAGAAAGAATAATTGTGAAGGAGTATAATAAAGAGTTTTATTAGTTTAGGAGGAGATATATGAGAGTATATAACTCTTTAATATATTAAAATAAAGCTATAAAGGCATATGTGAGAGTGTGAGTGTGTGTTTCAGAGTTTGAATTTATTTCACTGTGATGTTTTAATATGAATGTAATGAAGATGTGTTAAGTGCATCAAGTCTATGTAAGTGCTAAAGTGTGACCATGAGTGAATGTTTGGGCCCAGAAACACAAAGATGAAGGTTTAAGTTAATTGTTTTCCCTCTATAGTATCTACATTACCTCTTCCTAAATAATAACTCCCCATATTTCTAAGAATACCAATGCCTCGTTTTATACTACCAACTTCCTTATCTATGGTCTCAAGTTAAGATCTAAAAGGATATCATAAAAGGCCCAGAACAATGAGAATACTATCTAAGTTTACTTATGTAATGCTAAATTTGGGTTGAGTCAAGTAGTTTGGGGTAGTATCAAAAAATTAATTGTCCAACTATATAATATCCTTAGGTAGATAAGGGGAACACATGCTCATCTAAGAGATTTGTTGAGGAATTTAAGAGTTGATATAGTTATGGACCAAATCCAACCGAGTGTGCCATAAACCAAGATATATTTCTGGGGATGTGAAATAAAAGAGAAACCTTAGATTCTATTGGCATTTTTGAAGGACACTATCTCAAATTTATATGGAGAGAGTAGTTTAGGGTGGTGGGATTCATTAACATCACATCCCAATGAGAAACATACAAAGAGAATTCTGAATTAATCCCAAGTGGGAGGATGAAGATATGTATCAAGGAGAATTCATCCGCCAACCCTAAGGATTAAAAATATTCATTAGATTACATTTGATGTTTTAGTGGATCAATAGACTCCCAAGTTAGCAAGATGATGCTCCTATGAAATGCCTCCCTCTAAAACTCATATGTCTTAGCTATACTATCTTTGATTTCCTCATCAGTCTAGGAAGTTTGGGTTATCTTCTACCTCCAAACTTGATGAGTGAAATGAAGGGATTAATAATTTTTCAAATTATCATAGGCATGACATTTATCACACCTAAGTGGGATACCCACATAGTATAAAGTTCGGGTGTGTTTTCAGGGCCCAAACTTTAGATCTATTTCCTTTCTATCCCTCTTTTAGGTCTATATCAACTAGGACTCTAGACATCATCCTAGAACATTCCTATATATAGTTGTCTACTTTAGCAATAAAATTCCATGCACAGTTTCCAATAACCTTAAAAATGGCATGATTCCAAGATTCAAAGGGTTGGACTAGGAGTTTGACCCAAATAGGTTTAGAATGGAATTTTTACACTCGAGGGTCAAAACTTGACATCTGCTTATTTAGTGTTAATGGTGATGACCCACAAAACCATCTATTCATTAGGATCAAGTTCATGTCTTCACCAGAATTAAAGATAAAAATAAGCCAACCTCTGACCAAATGCATGAGACAAGGATGTACCTAAGAAGTAGCTACCATAATTGAACCATCCATGAATCAAGGTTTGTTCTATAGATCCTATGCATAAAAAATATCCAGTCAAGGCCAAGTTCACCAAATCCATCACATGATCCATATTACACCTTTTCTGAGTAAAATTCTAACTATATTTCACTAAAGCTTAACAAACCATATGTATTTACTCCCTTTTTATTCTTGGATTGACCTAAAACCCCCTCCACTAATAGATTTTGAGGATTGGTCTTGTCAGGAGTCTTATCCAAAAATTAGACCCTCAAAAATCCAATAATGTCCTTGTGAGTGACCATGTGATAGGTAATCTCTCTATGATGAAAAAATCATGGGTGGTTCCTACTCTACCCAGATTATGAATTAAAGAGTTAGTGGAATTTATGTGATCCTTTGAAGGGCCAAGGGATTGAGCGTCAACTAGGCCCTTACATGAGATGATAGTTTGTATTTGATGGAGTGACTGGGCTTTGTCCCTAATCATACCAAATATAGTAGAAATAAATTAGTAAAATATATTTTTGGATTGAGCACTACTTCCCATGCCACATCCTTCAAATTTTAGGTGGAGGGATGCTTCCATAAAAAAGAGTGTTCCCCATAGGGATTTGGAGTGGGACTAGAAAAACTTCCCTAGGAAGAACATGTTTTATCCAAACATCCTCTGAATAGAAATAAATACCTGTAAATGGATCTTTAGATTAATCCACCAAATCCTCACATATATTAGGAGAGTATAAAACAAAAAAATAATGTTACTAAGACTTATAAGCATCCACCAAATATTCAGTGTCATCAAATCCAGAAAACCAAGTAATATGAGACTAAAAAACCATAATATTGAAATTGTCTTGTAGGAGTTATAGATCTGCCTTCACTCTACCTTCACACTCTAATGCAATTTCAATGCAGAAGTAGCTTTAATTTCGTAAATATCCATTCCAACCATCTTATCATGAGATCCAAACCCCCATATAGTCTAATAAACTGCTTCAAACTAAAGAAATATAAACATGCTTCACTTCCTCCAAGAAGAGCTATGATCTCCATCACCTATGGGGAATCTAGGAATCTGTTCGAGCAACACCCTTACTTGCCAAAGAGATTCAATAAAGCTATTAGAAATATTTGGATTTAATTTTTTATCTAATTAGATTTTACCCATCATCAAATAATGAAACATTATTAATCATGGCCTGATGGAACAAAAAATGGTGTCTAAAAGCTACTAACACAACGTACTAGGTCCACAAATAGTCTGAAGGAGTCCCAATGTCTGAGAACTACATGAAAAGTGGGTCAAAATCTAGGTATAATATAATAATATTTCATTGTTAATAAATTATATTATATTATATTATATATAACATTAAATAATATATACAATTATATAAATATTATATCAATATAAGTATATAGTTATATAATGTTTATATTGTTCATATAATAATAATGTTAATATTATTAGTATATAATATAACATATTTGTTATATGATATATTTAATTTATATGGTTATGTATTATCAATTGTAATATATATATAGCACACCTGTTGGTTGCATGAACTAGCCTTCAAAATTTGAAATGCATACCAATGACATTGATACCTTTTCTATTGATGGTAAGTTTTTATGCAAACAAGTAATATTTATTTTCCTTGCTATATTCTAACTTTTGCGTAAGGATGCAATTATATGTTTGATATGTTATTAACCCATGCAAAACATTTCTATATGTGTAGTATATAAATGTGTTAAATAAATGTATTGTTATCCAATGCTAAATTATTATTTTGAGTTATTTTTTTGCAGATTCAATTTTTTCCTTGATTTAGGGGTATGAAAACCATTTTATTTGTTTTATTTTTTATTTTAATTTCTAAGAAGAACTTTAATGTTGGTTTGAATGCCTTGGCTAGGAAAATATTATAGATAGCAAGCTCGATTTGGTGAAAAAATGTTTGTGCCTAGATTAGGGTTGTGTATTAGTTTACGTGTATGGAAACCAACTTTGTAAGTTGAATTCTTTCATTTTCATGCCTTCTTTGTATTTTAGGTTAAAACTATGAAAACTTACCTTTTGCTTGAACTACGAGCTTGAAAAGTTTATTTTCTGTTTGGTTTATTCTTTTAATTTTAGAGTTAAATTTAATGTCTATTTAATTAATAAATTTGTTTAAATATCTATTTTTTTTTCATTTAAACTAAGTTTTTTTTTATGTTGACATTATTGTTATAATAAAAAAGTGGGTGCTAGTTTGTATTGTCATAGATGTGACATGGGCATTGTTGAATGTGATTACAGATATACTCTTTAGTTGGAATCAATGATTAAATAAGTGAAATAAATCCATCAATTGCCTTTGATGAAATTTCAATGTCAATAGTCGGTATTGTATCAAGATATTTATAGATTCTCACTTTTGATGATGAAATTATGTAGAAAATAAGTAATTATGTTGTGGGTCAGAAATTCATGTTTACAATATCAATTGAGATAAATAAAACTACAATAAAGGGAATCAAATTAAATATGTCATCTTTGATGTAGAAAACCTCCAATAAAATATTCATATAAGCTGAAATGATGTTATTTCACTTGTTCTTTTTTCACCTCTGTGTTTCTTCATATAGATACATGCTTTTAAAAATGGATATTATGTACCACTAATTATGTTTATTGGTTTTTTCTAAAGCATGCATTTTACATTATTGTGATTGTAAGGTTTGGAAAGGATTTATTTTTAATGATTTTCTTACTTTTCATTTATAAATTCGATGTATATTACATATTGAAAGACTATTTTCATATTTGAATGTCTAGAAAGTCTTTAGATAACTAACGACATTAAATTTTATAAAGGAATATGAAATAATTTATCTTTGTTTAACTATGGTTTATAGGTTTATTAAATCTCACATATCATTTTAATTTAATTTTAAAACTTTTGATGAGAAAATGTGTTCACTAATAGTATCTTCATTTGGAATTGTTATCATGTAATTAGATTCTTTTATCAATAGATATGTATTTTAATATTCTAGAATTATTAGTATGTTGCTTATTTTGTTGCATTATGTTTTCAATAAGCATTGATTTTTAATATACATTTCCCTTTATTGTAATGGTATAGTTTGAATAGAATCATTTTTTTATTTTATTTCATTTCTTATATAATTTGGAATTTTATTATATTATTATTTTATCAAATTTGAAAAAATAAAAAACTAATTACTTAAATGTAACAAATTGCTGCATAAAATTAAAATGTTATAAATATGCAATAAATGATACAAACTGATGTCTTAAATTTCATTTAAGGATAAGATTTATGTGGATATGATGTAATTAATTAATTAATTCAAACCCCTACTTCACGCCATTCTCCACCTTAAATCTAAGGCTTGAATATTTAGTTGGTAATCTATTCTAATAATTTGGGTTTCAGGTTATCCATTTTGTTATGCAGCTCAAGAACTGAGTTGTCTATCTTCGTGCTCATTTTCACTTGGTCACGTGTGTTTCAGTTAAAATACACACCTTGAGCTATATAAGTAGGAAATGCTATCAAGTATGTCCAGTATGTCAGAATCTAGGCCTTAATCGCATGTGTTTTTGGCTTAGCTACATGGATTGAACCATGGCACGTGTCTTTACATAGTCGCTTGCCTGTGCACCTATTCATGCTTGATTGCATACGTTTCTGTATGACTTCCCTTGGGTCAGTTTCTTTCATAAAGAATATTAGAAATGTTTTCCCTCTTCCTTGTCGTGCGTATTCATTCTCATTTGTATGAGATTTGTCTTAGTCATGCACTTTTGTGCTTATTCAAATTTGGTCATAATAGTCTTTGCCTAGTTTCGCTATGCTAATCTAGTTTATGTTCCTTTTTTTCAACTTCATATTTATCTAATTTTGAAAGTGCTCAAATTATGGTTTGTCATGTATAATTACACATTGTTTTTCATTCTTCCACTTGTCCTATTTTCCTAGCCTATTACTTAGTCATGGTTTGTCATGTAAGTTGGTGTGACATTGAATGAATGAATGAAGGATTTTAATAACGTCCATGAGACTGTAGTAGCTTATGGAACCCATCAGTCACGCACATCCACCTCAAAACAGGACTTTAGCGATAAAAATGCTCCCTAAGTTGCCTCAACTTTCTTCTTGAGATCTTCCCTTCTAATGTGAAGTTTGATCAGGTGGTTCACCATATTACCCATCCTTGTCGCTTCAAATAGGGTGTCCAGGTTGGCGATTTTCAAAGTTTCACCATAACTGTATCAGATGTCTTTGTATGCCTCACATTCTAAGAGGAAGTGTCATTCCGTCTCCACCACGCCTTTGTTGCAAAAGAGGCATATTCTCTCCTCCTAGTCCTCTTTAGAAGTTATCCATCTACCCGTTTCACACCTAAAATGATGAGAGCTCGTCCTAAGTTGGGCAATCAGCGTTTTCACTTTCCACTTAATGTTTGCTCCTACATAGACTTTTCTTCAAAATCACTTGTGAGGTTGAATTCTTTGAAATAGTACTCTTTTTTACGGCCCATTTGTTTTGTCCACATAATACACTTGAATTTTCTTCTTACATATTTTTTTATTTCTTCATTGAGAATTTTAAAATCTTTAGTGAAAATTGGCACAATATCACACTCTTATAATGGTGACGTAAGTTGGTGTGACATTGAGAATTGTTGGGTTATGAGTCCTTTCAAGATTTTAACTTGGCAGTTGTGCATTTAGTCGCAGCTTTGAGACCTTTGTCTATGGCATTTTCTTTGTGTAGCACGTAAGCTTTAGAATAAATTTAAAGTGACCACATGGGTGGATCTTTTGGCATCACTTGGTATAAGGGGTGAAACACCTTCACCCAATGCTACATGTCAGAATGTCTTAGACTCACAACTTTTTCTGTAAGTTTTTTTTAGTACAACATATTGTGAAGCTTGCGAATAAATGACTCATCGTACATGGCTTAGTTTCATGAAATCAACATACAACCCCTTAAAAAAATATTCCACCCCCGCTTAGATCCACATGTATCCTATTCATAACACCACATATCGTATAGCACAATGTGTCTTAAATTCCTTGCTGACACGACTTGTGAGATAATCGAAAGTTACAAAGTGCCATCATGATGCTTGTTCACAAGGGAAAGACTTGTGTTTGAAGGATCGAATACATGTGAGCATGCAAAAATGATTCCATGCAACATCATATACTCGAAAGTTTGATGACTTAGTCAGCTTGTGAATACCTGGTTTATTATTGATGATATCCTTACCCATCATACTGTTAAAGTTTGTGGATGAATCAGAAATCCATAGGCACCATATTTTTCCATTTAAAATGTATTTGGGTGATTATTGTAAGCCCAAACAATTGATGGCATTCAATCATATGTCTGGATGCAATTGAATAAGTGCTTAAATGATTAATTATTTTATGCATTAATGTTTAGATGGAGCTAATAAGGTGGCTTTTCTGCTTCAGAACACAAAGTGAACGACGACCTTGAGAAAGACACCTTATGTGATAATGGCCATATTGGCATGCAACAAAAACAAGGTATATTTATGTATGACTGAATTTTGGAAGCTAAGGTGAAAATAGTGAAATTTATAATATTATATACATGGCCTGTGATCTTGAAAAGTAGTCATTATGGGCCCATAATTCATACGTTCCATAGTCATTATTTAGTATTGGATAACTTGAAGCTAATTCAATGGACCTTTCATATTAACCTAACAAGGTTAATTATATACTAACAAGGTTATTTATGTATATGTAATTAAAATAATCATTATTATTATTATTACATGTGATTTTTTAAAAATGAAATGTTAAACATAGGTTTATTTTCTTTCATAAAATATAGATTAAGTTGATTAAAATAAAAAAAATTATAATTGGTTTTGGAAGTAGTACATTAGGGTGTTACATATTGATATCAGAATATGTTCAAATTTGTTGGTTTTTGGGAAAATTGTTTGGACAAAAGGTCATGTATATCAAATATAATTGTGAACGTTAAAAGAGAAAATCAAAGATTAACCAATATATGATCATCCTACAGTAAAAGTCACATCATGAAAACTTAAATACTTTCTCAAAAACAATAAATTTGGAAGATTATTTTGAAAATTTAATCAAAACTTTAACTCTAAACAAATTCTTGGATAATTGTATGGTAAATTTTCCACTTTTGACTTTTGACTTAATAAATCAGTGATAATTGGAACTATATGTTTTTGGAATTAAAAAAAATCTATTGGAAAATATTTTACGGGACCCTTTTTGTAGCCATATGTGAGATTGTATAACCCCAAGTTGGATATAGAAAATGATTGTATGCTATGCGGATATCCTTGTAAGTGTATGACATTCCCTCATGTTTGATGGTAGACTGAATATTATTTTTACAATTCCTCAAAAAAGGGAAAGCATGACAATCCTTGTTAGAGTAACAAATGGACGGTCTAGAACAAAATTATTTGAGTAAAGACAAATTGATAAGGAGTTGTCTATAGAAGAATAATAACTTGATATCTCTCATTATCAGTTGGAAGCACATTTTGAAGAGATCAATCAAATAGATGAGGAAGATTCATATTATGATTTTGAGACATCATTATTGTATGTTCCTACTCATATATTTTTCAAGATAGTCCAAGATGATCAATAGATCTATTTAATTGGTTTGGCTTCCCCCTCATAACTAGAGGGACATAGAATTGAATAAATCCAAGATGAGCTAAATTTCTTAGGCCAAGAAGAAGAAAACCAAGATCAAGTTGGATATTTATTGGAAGAGGAGTTTGAATAAATTGAAATGATTTATATCTCACCTGATTTCATCCCTACCTTTAGATATGTTGGCAATACTCATGCGATTCTATTAGAATTAGAGGTAGTCAAAGGGGAATAAAAATAGCATAGTGGCCTAAATGAAAAAGTCATGCCAAGGGAGATGGATTATTAAGATGATTTGATTCAACCCATCTCTCCACACACTTCAACGAGTGATGAAAAATCCATAAGGTCCTTGGCATGGGAAGGAATAATCTTATGCCTTCTAGATGACAAATAAAATGTTACCACATCATCCATGTCAATCAAGGAGAAGATGGCAAATAACTCATTAACTAGTTTCCACATAGAATAACATATCGCTACCATTTTGTATCTTCTAATATATCAATTATGTGTTTATACCCA
This sequence comes from Torreya grandis, assembly GCA_037957365.1. Lineage (NCBI taxonomy): Eukaryota > Viridiplantae > Streptophyta > Pinopsida > Cupressales > Taxaceae > Torreya > Torreya grandis. Next base: position 2,993,876 of record JARHVA010001759.1, read on the forward strand.
CCCCTACCCCTCATCTTAATGCAATGTATGGGTTGAGGTATTTTATTTAACTTGTCCTAGGTGCTTTTTTAAAATTAACTATAAGCATGTTGTTGAATTAAAAAATCTCAATTTGCTTAATTTACATGAAAGGCACATATATGAATCTTTGTGGCATAATGTGCATGAAAAAAGGGACAATATAGGTGTAAGTATATGTGTTCCCTCTCTTGGTATGATTTCTAAAAAACTTTCCCAAAATCTTAAACATGAACACATTCTATTGAAGGTGTCTAACTATTGAAGGCATCCCATTACTTGTCAATGGGTAGTCCCTTAAGCTCCCTATTTATAGAATTGAATTATCTTAGTTGTTGCTATAAATAATTTCTTTGTCCATATCCTATTTTGATTTTCTTTCATTTTCTTCCCATTTTTTTGGTTCTTTCTCTTTGTCAGTCTAGTTTTGTTTTTGTTCTTTTTTGGTCCCAAACCTTTTGTTTTGACCTGAGAGTTCCTGTGTTAATCAATGAATGATTAATGAAGTTTTATAATGTAAGTAACATGGATGGAAATCTAAGATATTAAATAGATGAAAAATATTCCCTGAATGCTTGCATTAATTGCCATGGATTTTATTCATTTTCATAGTTCTAAAGGCCTATGATTCCAAACAGAACATGTAAATTCAGAAACATTATTTTTTTACGTCAAATTCATCAAATGCACTTAATATAAATAAATCTAAGATGATGAAGCACTACATTTATTTAGACTTGTCATAGTAGTCGTGAACTTGTTGAAATATTTTTTACCCATGGCTTGGTTCCCAAAACTTAATGAAAAAATTGAAAAAAATTTCAAAATAAATAAAATTTCAAAGGAAATTGAAAATGAATACAAAATTTTAAGTTGTCTTCAAAAAGGTGATTCAAACAACTCAATTATATACTTTTTGGCCTAGTTGGTAGTAAAGAGAGGCCTTGATTAGAAATAGAGTTATATATGTTGGGGATATAGAACCCATATGGTATCAAAATAATGCCCATTCCATTCCCCCTTAATCCAAATAGGCAATATCTTTTTCCCTCAGAAGTTCTAACTTCTTGAGCAAGCCTATTTGAATATATCTGAATATAGAACTATAGATGAATCAATCACTTTAGCACACACTGATGGTCTTTGGTCAAATTATCTCATTTTTATCATTTTAATTTGGCATTGTATATTTCATATTCGGTTCTCTATCAACCCTAATTTTATTACCCACTACTTTCCAATGTAACCACATATGAAAATTATTTTTCCATTATATTTATTCAATGTTTTTACCAATCATCACTAAGGAGTAGACCATAAGCCTCAAGAATGTCAACTACAATGGTTTTAATTAATTATTTCACACATGGATTAGAATCAAGCCACATGTGGACATTCAACAATTCCCTAATTTTAGGCCTTATCCTTACTTTTACTTGACTAAATACTAGTCTTGTGCTTAAAATAAATGAGAAAACCAATGAACTAACACACCCCATTATCGTGCAAGTAGTGACCTTGCGTACTCACCTAAAGCACATAACTAAGACTGGTCACTATCAATTCTAGTGTTTATTGGTGGAGAAACATAAATCTCTAACTACACTTAGGAACTTGGGTTAGTTATATTTAATTCTCGTTACTAGAAACATCATAGTATGGTTAACCATGATATCCACTCCATACATTCCACATACTTCTAATTATCACCATGGCAATAGATTGTCACATATTTTAGAATTTGTAAATAAAAATAGTGATTCCATTGACTTCATTTGAAAATTATAGTCACTCATACACCATAGCTTACTAATGAACAATGGAAGATTACAATTATAATCCCTCAACATTTTCTCTCTAGTATTATGTTTCTGTATCTTTTCTAAATAAGACTAAGGGGTATTTATACTTGAACCAACCCCTTTCCTTAAGTTACATCATTAATAAAATAGTGATGACTAGCCAATGACTATTTTAGAAAAATAAGTTATGGAAAGCCATTACAATAGAATCCTTTTGACTCAGGCATAATGACCCTTATATATTATTTCCATTATATATATATATATATATATATATATATGCTCTTGCTCCTATTATCTCACAAAATGATTCTATATTCATGCTTGACTAGTCTCTTATGGTGATTTTATGAGCTCTTCATAACCATATTTTTTCTCTATGCCCTTGTCCAAGTCTTGAAATTTTGTCTAAGTCTTGCATCTTTTATTTCTTCTTCTTTTTTTTATCCTTATCTCTCGCAACTCACTCTTATGTACCAAGGTCCTCTGCACCTTTTTTTCCATGCCTTTATCTTCCACACCATGGTCCTCCATGCTATTTTCATGCCCTTTCTCTTATGTGTTATGGATCCAAAACCCTTCTTATATATATATATATATATATATATATATAATTGGGAGTCTAACATCACCCCCACTCAATTATTATTCCGTCTTGGACGATGTTTAACATTCCCCTGATAATAAAAATTTAGGTCTTATTTATTGTACTTGGCATTTGATCTCCTCCAATTGGTTGAGTGTAGTCTTAAGATTGGAAATAATCATTTCCACATTGCCATTTAGTCACTTCATTTCCTCAGTCTGTTCTAGGAAATCATTTACTTGAGTTACCAAAATTTCAAGCTTATAAGTTGTAGCTTTGTATGTGTCCTTGACTGACCTAACTTCTACCAAACCTTGCCCTCAAAGTGTTGAAAATTTATCATAAAGTTATTGGTAATGGGTTCTTATTTATTTCTCTAATTCTTCTATATCTTGGAACACCTTGGCATGTTGGGATCTATCAGTGATATTTAGCACATCCTTATCCAACTATTGGCATTTTTCTCCTTGGGATAAAGTGATTCTTCTAAAAAAAATTTTGACTGCACTAGATTTACAAAAACCCCATTAATGATGGGAATAGTGGAACCTAATTTGGTCAAAAAATTTTTGCAGACATCTATGGCCTCTATGAATTGTTATTTTACTTATATCTATTCCTATTAGGATCTCACTTAGTTCTTTCATTTCTTGATCATAAGATCCATTAGTGTCTCTACATTATCTATCGCTTCAGTGGTGATAGGAATCCCATCAACAAACATTGGATTGTTATTCAAGACCATCTTACAAAGGGATAAAGTCCTTAATCGAGATGCCTTAGTTATATCATGTTAGTTATTGAGTGCCTCTAGTTCTTCTTTAGGCATTAAGATTTTTTCATGTTCCTCATAGTATATCTGGATGACCTTACAATGTTTATGGTGAAGCTGGCCAACATCATTTCTATTGATAATACTTTTCGTAGTGACCTATAAGGCTAATTTTATTAGGGTCACATCTAATTTAGTTGTAGAAAATTTAAGTGGATCCACCCAAAGTAACTCTAAAATATATTTCCCCTCTATTTTTAAATTTGTGCTAGCCTTAGGAATCTCAAAATGGTCTTCATCATTGTATATGTCCATAGAAGAATATAGTTTGCATTGAGTTTGAATGGTCGATTCATTTTTGGTGGAAAATACCACATATAAAGTTTCTCATCTAGTTTTCCTCACTGGAATAGGGAATGACTGGGAAGGTCATCATTAGCTTCATTTTATTGGTGTAATGATTTTTATTCTTCAATAAACCCCTTTCCCTTGTGAGGGTTGTGCTTTAAATCAAAAATCTTAGGACCTATTTTCCATTGCTTGTCTGTGTTAGCATCTTGCTCCTTTGCACTTGGGGATGCCCCTCTTCCTTCCTATTACTTAATACATTTTGGAATCTCAACTTCCATTTGTGGATCCTCATAAGCATGCTATTATTTATTAATTTCAAGGGTGGGTTCTTTTTTATATCACACTACTAGGGACACTTCACCTTGTTAAGAGATCACAATTTCGGGCACTAAAATCTCTAGACCTGAATGGATACTTGATTATTGTGGAACATCGATGTCATCTTTCATTTTATCTTCAAGCAAATCATAGGCTTTCATTGGTGATGAGGCTTTCCTTTGTCATTTGGTATTATCTCTAGGTTATTCCTCATGTGCCCTACTAGAACTAGTGGCTTCAAGTCTTGGCCTCTTTTCTTTTTTCCTTACCCTTCCTTTTATGGTTTTTATAGTTTAAGAAGGAGTTCTTTATTTGTATCCTAGATTATATATGTTTTCTTCCTATGCTTGAGCATATAGTAAACTAAAATGTTTCCCATGTATAGTTATTTGAAAAGGATTAATATTAGTTTTATTTTATTTATGCCACTTTATGTATGCCTTATTTCCAAGATAGACATATAAATTGTAAAGAGTGTGAACCTCAATGTTAATCTTGTCACCATCAATGCTTATCATGTGCACATATTCAGTATAATTAATGAAATCCATGAAATATTTTTTAGTGTATACATAGGGAACTTGATCTAGCCTAACAAGTTATTAGTGATCTTCATCCATATTTGCATGATTGAATAATGTTATTTCATATAAAATTAATCTTGGATTGCCATCTATATGGGAAAATATTTGGGTACATTCCACTCATTACCAAAATCTTCTTTCATCCACTTAAATCAACCCTTCATCTTCATTTTTTAAGAGGGTTTGATGGTGACTGGACATGTAAAATATTAGAACCTCTCCATAGGGGACTTGTGTTTAGGTGGGTAGAACCACTTAAATTGTTTGTTAGAATACTCTAGGACACCAATTCCATCAAAAAGAAGCAAAAGTAAAATCATTCCCCAAGGAATATTGTAGTTAGGTAGTCGATGGGCCTTCTTCACATCTTCCTCAATTCTGTAAGTAAAATATTGGGAGTAATTATATTTAGTCCCTTTTACCATTTGACTTGTGACATAGATGTGGGATGTATCCACCTCATTTTAAATATTGGAACCCCCTAACTTTGTCATTACCATATGCATATATACCTAAATGGTAGGATATGAAAGACTTGTAATGTATATGGCATGGCCTTATTATACCTCAATGTCATTATCATTTTATCAATATCATCTTAATCATTAAGATCCACATGGATATCAGCTCTTCACCATAGTAACCCTATTAATTTAATGATTCATTGGGGGGTAATCCTCATTTTTTGACCTACAAATTAAATGTTATCCTCATGAATGCATGAAATCATAAATCGTACCACTTCCTGAGGTTTCCCATAGTATAATATTTAGAAGAGTTGAAGTGCACCTACATCCTCCAACAAATTTTGAACTTTGAGATCATAGGTGACCTCATCCCTTATGTTTTGGCACTCAATCTAGTAATATTATTATAAGTCACCCTTATTCCTAGATTGGTGATGATTGTATTCAAGTCCTTATTCTTAGATTCCTAATTATCCACACATAATACTATCTTAGGGTACTATATTTCATATATCAAAAATTGAGGTGGAGGTGGTATCATGGTAGCCTTCTTCCCTATGTATCATTTCCAATGCCTACTCAATAGATGACTCTTTTGCTGACTCTACTAGGTTATGGCCTTTTGATCTATATGGTTTCTAAATAACATGTACACCAAAACCCATTCTTGGATAAAAATAGGACTACCTTCTTATGTGCCCTCTCACTTTTATATTTCATGGACTACTAGTAATCAGTATCTTCTCCTTCTTAATGTTTAATTTGACTCAATCACCAACCAAGGTGCTCAAAGGTTAATGTGCGCCTGACCAAATTTTCCAAATGAAAAAAATTTGTTTCCTTTTCCAAACTCAGATACTTTGGCCTTACTACTTCAACCTCCTTCAATGGTGGATTTAATTTCTTAAACATGTAAATCACTCACACATGCTTCCACGGTCACATTTTCACTCCTCTTTCTTTGAATGACCTTCATCTCAATGTCTACTTCAATTTTTCCACTAAAATTCTATGAAGACACCTTATTTATTACTTGTAAACACTTGTTTGAGCTCTCTTTGAAGTTTTCGAAATTAAAAATGAGATTGAGATCCCTTTAATCCTTTTATAGATAGTGAAAAATTTAATTTAACTACCCTTCAATGCTACCATCCATAAATTTAATAAGTAATAGTTTAAATGGCATGAAATGACATCTATTTTACATGCTTGCCATTTATGCCACTACTTTATCAATAAGTGAACCTATCTCATCCTTAATTTTAAAGTTTTTGAACCTTTCTCATAATGCATGACATCTATAAAAATAATTCAAAATTCATTTTTTATTCATGGGAACTACCTTTTATAATTTAACCTTTTTTGTAATGACATTTTCTTTACCATATCCATCCCACATTCCTGGGTCATGTGCCCCCGCTTATGTGACTCCTTATCCTGTAAGCTTTATTTGATCATGTTGGATTCCTCCAAACCTTTTATTTACATGCTTTATTTTAATTAGTTTATCCATATTCAAACTTACCCCAAACTAAAATATGTGGATGGTCCTTTATGACATAACATGGTGAGATTCAATTGTCAAGAAGGTAATTTTCATAAATGGTAGAGTTATGACTACAAGAGAGCACTAAATGTGTTAAAATAAACCTAACAAAAGACATTAAACCAATTCCATGATTATATGAAAAAAAAATAACTCCTAATATAAACTATTGATATACACCTTATTTATGGAGCTTAAAAGTGTTACATATAATGATAGGACCGAAGCTAACTACCATTCAAATGCCTTGGAAGGAATTTTCCATCTAACCTTTTTAACTTGTAATCACATATTGGGAAAATATCATGAATAATAAATGGACCATTCCACAAGATATGCATTTTACTTTGGTGGCATGCAAACTTCAAATCATAGGTAAATACATGCATACTAGGATGATTTTTTTTTGTTTTGATATGTCGATCATGCCAAGTTTTTTATTTTTACTTCTCAACCCCTTTACTCTAGTGTGTGAGAATGCATGTTTAATCCAAATAAAGTAAATTATCTAGTTGAAAATTTAGGGATTATTATTCATCTAATCTTCCAGTGTGTGTAATATGCAAGGAAGGTATAAGGAATTCCATCGATAAGTCTACTTTAGTGTTAAAGACAAAGTTAAAGTTAGTACTTTTATTTAGCATTTTAAATGTTGTTCGGTAATCCCATAAGATTTTTAAAACATTATCATCATAATTAGTGAGACCAATATTATAAATCTTAGTGTATTACCAAAGTTCTTGTTGAAGGAGTTAGTTGTACCATTGGCTTGAGGGTGATATGGTGTGGTCTTATGGTATGAAATCATGAATTTAGCTAAGAAGAGTTCCATGATCACTATTTAAAATTAATGGGCATCCATATCATGTTATCATATAGAAATATATTAGTAGTTATAGTAGTACAATCCTATTCGGGTGTTACTTCAACCTATGGTGTGAGATAATCAGTGGCAGTAACAATATAGTGCACACCATTCCATCTTAAATTAGGTTGAATGAGGCTACAAAAATAAATAGCCCATTTTTAAAATGATTTATGAGAAAACATCATAGCATGACATCCCAATGGTTTATTTTACTGACATAATAATATATATTACATAGGCATAAATAGGCCTTGGCATCCTTGAATAATGTGGGCCTCCATAACTTAGCTAGTAGAACCTTTCTTACCATTACATCACCAGTATAATGTCCTCCTGCAACACCTGCATGGACTTATTTAAGTTCTTAATCACACTCTTTATGCATTACACACTTTATTAATACCTCATCATGTCCTAGCTTTTATAAGTCTCCTCCAATAATCTATAAGGGGGAAGCATAAATAACCAGTTGCTTCTCTAGGGTGCTAATGTGGTCTAGCTTTGAACATGTTATGAGAAAAAAAAATTCTTCCAATTCTTAAGAAACACATTTAACTTGGAATATTTGAACATCAAGTAAATAATCTTTAATTTCACATGCCAATTTTTTAGAATGTGAGATGTGGTCTAGGCCAAAATTATTTTTTCCTATTTTGACAACCACAAAGAACTATAAATCTTGAAACAAGATGATCTATCATCAAATGCATCTTCTTAACACTAGCTTATTAACCAAATACCTTATCACTTCATGATCTATATAAAAGATAAATATAATGGCCAACAAGTATTAGTAAAACTTTTGGTGTATAAACCATGGATAGGGCCTCATGGTCTATATTAGAATAGTTTCTTTTAGTTGGTGTGAGCTTCTGACTAGCAAAGTAAATGGGATGATCAAGGTTTCCTTCATCATTTTATGCAAGTATGGTGTCCACTTCTATGCCTAAAGTATTGACATGAACATGAAATGGATGTGTCTAGTCTGGGAACTAGAGAATGGGCATAGTCACTAAATTTTTCTTAGAGCCTTAAATGCTTACTGGTGTGTAATAGTCCATAAGAATAGGCCATTGTATTTAAGTATTTCTTGCATCAGATCTATTTTGCTAGCATAACCCTAAATGAACTTACTATAGTATCTAGTGTGACCCAAGAAGGTGTGGGCCTTGTATTGATTGGTTGGAGATGGAAGTTGGATAGTGACCATAATCTTGGCTAGATCCACTAGTAATCCATCTCATAAAATGATGTGTCCCAATAGGATTCTAAATGGTGTGACATATATACCTTTTTTAAGATTTAAGGAGACATGAAGTTGATGTCAAAATTTGATCATGAGCCAAAAATTATCATAGTGGTCATGCACTAAACCATGCATGGTCTAGTCATCAAGGTACACTTGAATAAAATTGTGGATGAAATACTTGAAGGCTTCCACTATAATGTGAAAGAACATTGTTGTTTTATTCTTTAATCCAAAAGATAAAATTATATGTAAAACAACCCCATTTAGTCTCAAAGGTTGTTTTTTCCTTATCTTAATTAGTAATTTACACTTGGTGATAACTAGAAAAGCCATCAGTGAAAGTGTAGATCTCACATCCAGTGACACTTTCCAAAATGTCCTCTATGAATGGTGTTGGTAAATGGTTAGTGACACACATAGCACTGAGTTACGTGTAATCCATGCAAATGTGAATTTGACCATTTTTCTTGATGTTGATCACCATAAGACTAACCCACTTAGATTCATCTATGGGAGTAAAAAATCCAACATGTAACATACTATCAATTTATTATTTAACTCTAGCACACAACTTAAGGTTCATCTTATATGATCATTTCCTCACTGTTTGATCACCTTCAACCAAATTTATATGCATATTGCACAATTATAGATGCATTCTCTTCATTTTTGTTTAGTTGCATGGGAAAATGTATTGATATTCTTGTAAGAGTTCAATTTTTTTGATCAACTCAATATCATCAGACTAGTAATTACCCACAATGTCTATTTAGGTGTGGCCTTCATCCTAATATTATGTTGAATCATTTGGAGTGGTGAAAAATATGGCTTCTAATCAGACTACATGGTATCTCTAATGACATGCACCCCATAATCTATATGTAAGTGTAAGTGGTAAAATGTTTGTTTTGGAGGATTAAAACTAGTAGGTTCATCAACTTGATACATTTTAACTTTACCTTCTATGTTTTTTCCCAATATGCATATTTATATTGAGAGTCAAAACCCAATAGATCCATAGTAAGATTATCAAGTTCTTGAAATATGGCCAAGTTATCCTTAGGTATGCCATGCATGTGATGAATTTGGTCTTTAATTAGTATAAAAGATCCTACTACTACCTTATGGATTGCTTACAAGGACAAACATAAATAAATATGTGGAGAAGAAAATGAAAACATTGAAAGTAGACCATATGTGAATGTTACCAAGTATCTGTTCCCATAGAAATTTCTTTATAGATGTACAACGCCCTAGCCTAGGCATGTAGAGTACTATAAAATACATGAATCTATAAGTATTATGGTAAAAAAATTATTTGGTTCTCCAAAGTCTCTCATAGGTTGTTAGATGGTCTTCTAGAGAAGCAACATCATCATAACTCAGGGTGGCACAAACATGGTTATCATGGTAGAATCAATAGTGCATAGTAGAACATACTCATTACCATGTGTACAATTAGTATCAATGAGTAGACCACCATCAAATGGTTATTCCTTAAAACACAAAGTTGGGAACATGAAAATGTTTATCTTCATTAACATAATAGTGTTATAATTATTTTAAATACTCCATGACTTCAATTTGACCAATGAACGAAGGTACATGTTCCAACCTCAAGGATGGTAGACCAATGATGTGAACATTTTTGTGGCATTGAGCTAACTTGGGGTAGTAACTTAGGTGGTTATCAAGGATACCACAAATATGCCTTATAAAGTCATATGTTCCTTCATCCCATTAGTGGAAAGAAATAATTATAGTTTCTAAAATGGATTGCACACCTTACCATTAAAATATGCCATCAGGAGTAGGATCCACATGTTTATTCCCTTGGGTAGTGATTTTATAAATTGTGTTGAGATCCTCATCAACATCGATAGTCTCCACAAAGGGAGGCCCTTGGTAATTATTTATAGGTATGATAAGATGTTGAGTGTCATTATCAAAGATGATATAATGCCTCTTTAAACAAAAGTCAACATTGTTAGCATAGCACCAAGGCATACCTAAGAGAGTAGGAAATTCATCAACTTTAGCAAGATCAATCACTTCAAAATACCCCTTAAACATGACACCCAAGATGTTAACTATGAAATATTTAAAAACACCTATATGCAATGCTCAATTCCTTTTGGCCATAAATCAAACATTTGGGAAAGGTTAAAAAGTGGGGCTCCCCATTTTTATAGGAATCCTTTGTTAGAAAATTAATGTCCATTCCAGTGTCTACTAATATTATCAAAGATCATTCTGGCATCATTGGTTGCATTTAAAAAAACCTCTTTTTCACATTCTACATTTGGTGGGACATGAGTCTCTTATTTATATGCATGGTTAAAATGAAGATCCTCTAAAGACATTGTCATTTGTTGTCACAACCAATTTTTTAAGAGGGGGATGATGTCTTCACTAAGGAATAACTTGTACAAATCATGAAATTCATCATACCTTGAGCCCATAGGTACCATAAATTTTTTAATCTTGGTACACATGGTATCATCCTTGTTTTTTAAGAACCCAATTTATCCTTGAATCTCCCATACTAATGCAATTGTATCATGTAACACATTTTCTTGACATTGGCAATCTGGATAGTGTTGTACATGAGGTTCTTCATGTTGAACCTTTGCATCATGTGGATTTGAAACAATAGGGTGAGAATGAGCACCACTCTAAGTAGTGATATTTATCTTCCATCTAGTTGGTGGAGTGGTAGGGCATGGTTTCCATTGAGAAGTTGGAGTTTTAGAAAAACACTTCATTCTATTTCCCTTCACATTCTATTCTTTGGTAATAGTAACATATAATTTTAGGAATTTTTCTAGTTGATGCTCATTTTTAAAAATGACACAACTAGGGTAGACCATTAAATGACATTGGTAGTGGTTGAGATATCCATATGTGTATCATGTCCTAGGTGGAAAGTGACTACCTCTTGTCCATTTCTATGCATTTGACCTCTGAAAAATAGAATCTTGCAAGTTTATTATGTGTTAGTTATAAAATATTGATGAGTACCTCATGCACATGCTTCATTAATCTCATTGATATGACCTAAAATTCATTAGTATCATGTGAATATGTATCACATATATTACACTATAATGACACTTTAGCTTGGGTGGCACTCTGAAGCAAAGGACAACTTCATACACCATGGTCTTCCTTATAGATTTCATAGGACTATTTTAAAATGGCACAAACATTCCTTCATGGATATTTTTTCCTATTATGACCCTCTACTTCATATTCAACACACAAAAAGATGTTACAAGTGTTAGGAGCATTGTTGGTCATACGGTTATCCAGTTGAGAAGACATAGAAATAATTGGGGCCTCCATAAAGGGGTTAATTTGCATGTCTATAGTTCTCATAGATTTGGCATGGATGGCGTATTCCATTATCTCAAATAGATCAATAAAGATCTTGTGGGATAAGTCTCATCGAAAAGGAAGTAATGACCCTCCTAAAAATGATTGAGCATGATATGTTGGATTCATTTAAAATGATATCTTGGAAAAAATGGTTTTTAAGTGAGCATCATATATGCACACATTCTTAGTGAGATCTTGATTAATATATTTTAAATAAATAATACATTTTTGTTAAAACTTAGGAATGTCAGAAACATAAATAAAATTAGTTTGCAATAGTTTATAGTTTACAATAGCTTGTTGAGGATAAAAATTTATATACCATTTATGCACATGATCCAATAGGTTAGTGGCAAACTGAGTTAACTTCCACTCAATACAAATTATTCTTGGTGCCTACCAAATGAGTTCATATTTATGAACATTTTTAGCTACATTATCAACACCTTGATACTCAAAAATATGAAGTGTCATCTTATAATAAATTGTAAATATAATAGGTGGCTACAGTGGATCCTATGGTGGCATTCCTCTAATTTCTTTTGAACCCTATGACATAAATTTGCCAATTCCTCCTGAGTGACCTCCTAATCCTCCTGATCTTCTAATAGAACCATTAATAGTACTAACTCCCATGCCTTGTGTAGCAATAGGAGCACTTGAAAAATTAGGTGCTAAAGGAGGTTGATTAATTAGATTTGGGCCAATATTTATCCCACTAATTATATTTAGTCCACCTAAAATTTCAAGATTAGCCATATGTATTAACTATATTGGAAAGGTAAAGGTGAATGGTAAATTTAGTTAGCCTTGCTATAAATTGTTACTTTAAAATTATACTCCTAGAGTATCTTCTATGGATTCAACTTCAAACTTGGCTTCAGACTCCACACTATTAATATCCCAATCTCTTATAGTAATTCCATCAAAATCAAATGCATGGGCATGCACTACAGTGTGGTAATTAGGACTAATTGGATTGGGTTCTAATATCACTAATGTTTTTCCTATATCTTTTGTGCATACTTGTGCCAATAAAGGACATGGATCTATGGTTAGGTAGTAATCACTATGACTTTCTACCTTCCTATGGATTCTCACACCACTTTCAAGATCCTCCCACTTTTCCTTAGGATTGGTGCCTATCATATCCTTATGACTAGCCTCATCATACTTATGCTTTCATAGTTATTTTTGACTAACTTCCATGTTGAACTACCAATACTATACCAATGTATACCCATTCACTTTCCCACTAGTTTCATTGCTCATACATGAGAGATTTTTATCCATCCATGGGGAAGTTCTCAAGTCCAAGGTCAAGCATAAATTTATTAATTTCTAAGGGAAATTTTCTTAGATACCTTTCACATGGTTACCTAAGGAAATTAAATTGTGCTTCCTCCAAAAAAGAATATGTAGACACAACATATTCCAATATGTATCTATTTAATGTTCCTTTCCACCAAACATCCATTGCATGTGTCCAAGTAGTTTTCAAATTTTCTAAGGCTATATGATGTTATTATAACCATTGGGCTTTCCATCCATAATTTTTGAAGTTTTCTTTCACGTATTTTTAAATCTAAGCATACGAATGGAAGGGTGGTTTTACAAATAAAGTTTCATATAGAGAATCATATAAATGCTTCTCTACCCATTATCATGTAGAAACTCTTGGTCCAAATATTAAAGTGCAAAGTTATCTTATACTATGTCAATTTAACACTTGATGTTTTCCAAAGAGAGCCACTCAATCATATTTTTACCATCATGTTAACAATTACAATGGGTCCCAATAATGAAACCAAATTATAGGGCCTAATATTTAGTTTTTCTTGACTAAATACTAGTTTTACACCTAAAGGAAATGATGAATCTAATGAGATATCACTCTATTGTATCATGTGAGTAGTGATATTGCATACTCACCTAAATCACATAGCCAAGACTGATTCCCATCAATTCTATTACATGGTGGTGGATAAACTTAACTCTCTATCTATAGTTAGAAACTTGTGTTAGTTACATTTAGTTTTCATTACTACAAACATCATATTATGGTTAACCATGTTATTCACTCAATACATTCCACATACTTCTAATTAGCAAGATAGTAACATATTGGCACATATTTTAGAATTTATAGATGAAAATAGTGATTCCATTGGTTTCTTTTAAAATTAAAGTCACGCATACACCATAGATTACTAATGAACAATGAAAGATTACAAATATAATTCAGCATCATTTCCTCTCTACTATTCTCTTTGTATCTTTTCTAAACAAAACTAAGGGTTATTTATACATGACCTAACCCCTCTCCTTAAGTTAAATCATTAATATAATAGTGATGTCTAGCCTATGGATATTTCAAAAAAAAAAGTCATGATGAGCCATTACAATAGAATATTTTTGACTAGAGCCTAATGACCCCTATATATTCTCTCCATGATATTTATTCGTGCTCGTGATTGATGCAAAAAAAATAGGGCAACCTTCTAGAGGCCATAAATTTTGACCCATGGCTCCGTTTGAGCTCTTTCACGTGCCAAAATGAATGTATTGAAAATTACGTTGCTATCCCTAGGAGTTCTACCTACCTATTAATGTTTTTGATATTTTTTGGAGGCCATATGTGATTATATGAGGGTCCAAAAATATGATTTAATGATTTTTTTAAGTTTTTATTATTTTTAGAAATTATATATTTTTAGAACCAGACTTCAAATTTATTTGAAATTTGTCCCATAGTCTAATTATAGTGTTTAGGATATTTTAGAAGATTTTTGTGTTATTTTAGGAATTTTAAAAAATAGACATTTTTTTTAGATTTTAGTTTTTTTAAAAATTTTGCATGTAAACTCTAAATTCTAAGTTGAGGCTTATTTAAGCATGGTATGGGTTTGTAATTATTTCAATCAATCAATATGAATCAATTCTGAGTATTGTTTCAAGATATTGGCCTATTGGTAATTTTCTTATTCTTGTTAGTTTTCAGGTTTATTATCTAGTATTAGAGCAAGTTCAAATCTTGGAGGAGAGAATAATGGTGAGAGGACAAAGAGGTATGGTATAGATGAAAAATAATATATAATGAATATAGAGGTAAGTTCAACAATTAATAGAGGTTATCACCAATCAAGCAAGGAGATAAGGTGGTGATGAGGAAGACACATATCATGATGAATAAATTTAGCAAGAAGAAGAATAACAAGAGTAACCACCATCGATGGAAGAGAGCATGGTTCAAGATTTAGAAAGAAGAAATGAAGGAATCAAGGTTGATGTTCCAGATTATAGAGGTAGTTTAAAACTAGAGGAGTTGATAGATTGGATGAATATCATGGAGAAGTTCTTTGAGTGGAAGACTTTGAGAGAAGACAATAAGGTAAAGTTTGTATGCATGAAATTGAAAGGTCATGCAATGATTTGGTGGGATAACCTATAGAAAGAGAGATAGAGGAAAGGTAAATAGAAGATTAGTTCATGGAAAAATATGGAGAAGAGGATGAGGGAGAAATTTCTTCCTATGGATTATGCACAAACCCTGTACAATAGATTTTAGAATTTGAGGCAAAAAGATCATAGTATACAAGAGTATATAGATGAATTTTACAATATTTCCATACGAGTGGAGCATGATGAAACATAAGAGTAGATGGATGTAAGGTATGTAAATGGTTTAAATTTTTTTATTCAAGATGAATTAAGCATGCATAGAATACTTAACATGGAGGAGGCTTATCAATTAGCTTTGAAGGTCGAAGAAAATCAAAATAGATAGAATTTCAAAAGGACATATAATGGTCCAAGAAGAGTTGGATCCCCTATAATAAGGGGATGAGGTGGGTTTAATACCACTTGAGGTATTTTTAATTCCAATAAAGGTGAATTGTCACATGGTGTAGAAAGATAATATGATAATAGGCAAGGGTTTCAATACCAATAAAGAGGAAGAGGATTTTAAAGAGATGAGGTTAAAGTGGTGCTAGAAGATGGTTTCAAAATAAATGTAGATATTATGTTTGTTACAGATGTGGAGAAGAAGGGCACATGGCATTTGAGTGTCCAAACTATCAAGATCAAGAAAGGAGGCAAGAAGATCACCCAAGAGTAAATCTAGTTGAGGCTGAAATAGAAGAGCAGAATATTGAAGTCGCACCAACATATGTTGGAGATAATTTCATGATGAGAATAACCATGATCACTCCAAGGAAGGAATAAATGTAGAATAAAGAAGGTGGTGATGCATGGTTGAGATCAAATATTTTTCAAACAAGATGTACTTCAGGTGGAAAGGTATGTAAAGTAATTATAGATGGTGGTAGTTGTGAAAATATGGTTTTTAAAGAAATAATTGAGAAACTAAATCTATATTGTGAAAAACATCCTAATCCTTATCAGATTTCATGGTTTAAGAAAGGGAATGAAGTTACAGTAGATAAAAGGTGCTTAATCAGGTTTTCTATAGGAAATTACTATAATGAAGAATTATGGTGCGATGTTATTATGATGGATTCATGTCATGTGTTATTGGGAAGACTATGGTAATTTGACATAAAATTAGTTCATGATGGAGAAAAGAACACATACACTTTTTGGAAAGGTGGTACAAAGGTAGTTTTGTTACATCTTAAAGAGGAAAAGAAGATAGAAAGCATGCTCTGTATTAAAGAATTTATCTAAGATATGTAGGTATCAGGTTCTTGTTATGTACTAGTAGCAAAGAATGAAGAAACAAAAATGGTGCCAATACCAAAAAAAGTAGCAAGAGTATTGAAATAATATGTAGATGTTATACCTGATGATTTACTAGATGGTTTACCACTGAAGAGATATATTCAACATCACATTAATTTGACTCCAAGATCAACTCTACCCAATCAAGAAGCTTATAGGATGAGTCTAACAAAATATGCAAAATTAAATAAATAGGTTACTGAATTTCTAAGGAAAATAGTGATAAGGGAGAGTATGAGTCCATATGCAACATCAGCATTGCTAACTCCAAATAAAGATGGAGGATGGAGAATGTGTGTAGATAGTAGAGCAATTAATAAAATTACAATAAAGTATAGGTTTCCTATACCTCATTTAGATGATATGATGGATGTGCTTACAAGAGCAAAATATTTTATCAAGATTGATCTAAGGAGTGGTTATTATCAAATTCAAATTCGTGAAGGAGATGAGTGTAAAACTACATTTAAGACTAGGGATGGCTTATATGAGTGGATGGTGATGCCATTTGGATTATTTAATGTACCTAGTACATTTATGAGGGTGATGAATACAATGCTATGAGAATATATTGGTAAGTTTATGGTTTTTTATTTTGATTATATTTTGATATTTATTAAGACTAAAGAAGAACACTTACAACATTTGAAAATGGTAATGGATATGTTAAGAAAGGAGAAGTCGTATGCAAATCTGAAGAAGTGTAGGTTTATGCAAAATAGTTTGGCATTTTTTGGATTTGTATTTTTAGTAGATGGGGTGAAAATGGATGAAGAAAAGATAAAGTCAATTGTTGAGTGGCCTATTCCAAAAATCATTATAGAGGTAAGAAGTTTCCATGATTTAGCAAATTTTTATAGAAAGTTTATTATAAAATTTAGTAGTATTGTGACACCAATAAAAGATTGCATGAGAAGGAAAGAATTTGCATGGACTAGAGTAGCCACAGAAAGCTTTGAATTTTTTAAGAAGAAGATTAGAAAAATACCAATTTTAGCATTACCAAATTTTAACAAAGTATTTGAGGTTGATTGTGATGCTTCATTTGTGGGAATTGGTGTTGTGCTGAGCCAAGAAGGAAAGATAATAGCATATTTTAGTGAGAAATTGAATGAGATAAGTACAAAGTATTCTAGTTATGATGTTGAGCTTTATGCAATTTTATAAGCATTAAGACATTGGAGGCATTATCTAGTGCCTAAGGATTTTTTACTATTTATAAATCATGAGGCTTTGAAGTATTTGAATACACAAAAGAAGTTGAATAGTAGGCATGCATAGTGGGTTTATTTCTTGCAAGGGTATACTTTTGTATTGAATCATAAATCAAAAAGTAGAATTAGGTAGTTGATGCATTTAGAAAGATGATAACGTTATTAACTAATATGATGAGTGAAGTAGTTGGATTTGAAGCTATCAAAGAATTATATGATACTGATCCATATTTTGGTAAGATAGTTGAATAGTTCAAGAATATATTAATAGGTGGATATATATTATTCATGATGAGTATATTATACAAGAAGGTTATCTCTTCAAAGGGAAATAATTATGCATTCTAGTTGGGTCTCTATGAGATAATATAATAAGAGAATTACATAGTGGTGGTTTGGCTAGACATTTTGGTAAGACAAAGATAATAGCTTTGGTGGAGGAAAAGTATTTTTGGCCAAAGATGAAGAGAGATGTGACAAGGTATGTTTGAAGGTGAAAAATATGTCAAGTGGATAAAATACATACACAAAATACTAGACTTTACATGCCATTTTCAGTTCCAAAAGGATCATGGATAGATTTGAGTATGGATTTTATGTTGGGATTGCCAAACACATAGAGAGGTCACGATTCAATTTTTGTTGTTGTAGATAGATTTTATAAAATGGTTCATTTAATTGCATGTAAAAAAACTAATGATGCCACTAGAGTTGCAAAATTATTTTTTATGGGTATTATGAGATTGCATGGTGTTCCAAAAACTATTACTTCAGATAGGGACACAAAATTTCTAAGTTTTTTTTAGAGGACTTTGTGGAAAAATATGGGTACTAAGCTACAATTTAGTATTACATATTACCCACAAATCGATGGATAGACAAAAGTTGTGAATATGAGTTTGGAAAATTTATTGAGATGCATAGTGGGAGAGAAGCCAAAGCAATGGGACTTGGCTTTACCACAAACTGAGTTTGCATATAATAATTCAGTGAATAGATCAATAGGAAATTCACCTTTTCAAATTATTCATGGGATAAATCCTATGGGTATTTTAGATTTGGTATAATTTATAATTATAAATCGAATTAGTGATGATGCAGAAGCATTTGCAAAGCATATGCAGTAGTTGCAAGGAGTAAGAAGAAAGTTGCAAGAAAGTAATGAAAAATATAAAGCAGTAGCAAATGTTAGAAGAAGATCCAAGGTATTTGATTAAGGATATTTGGTAATGGTTTACTTGAGGAAAGAAATATTTCCTAAAGGCACATATAATAAATTAAAGTACAAGAAAATTGGGCCATGCAAAATTATGAAGAAAATCAATGATAATGCATATGAGGTGAGTTTACCATAGAATTTTGATATATCTCTCATATTTAATGTTTCAAATTTATACGAATTCCATGGATAAAATGGTGAAGATGATGAAGATGAATAAGTAAATTGGGAGTAGCAAGTTCCAAAGAAGAAGAAAGAAAAAATAGTGTATATTTTGGATATGAAGATAGTGAACACAAGGTAAGGGAATTATAACATGTATTTGGTGTAGTGGGAAGGATTGTAGTAAGAAGGCAACACTTGGATTACAAAATGGGTGCTGAAAAATATTGATAAAGAAAAGTGGTAGCATTATAATCAGGTCAACTCATAGGAGCTGAGTTGTTTTCAACCAGAGGAGAATGATGCAAAAATATAGGGCAACCTTGTGGAGGCCATAACTTTTGACTTGTAGCTCCATTTGAGCTCTTCCACACACCAAAATGACCATATAGAAAAATATGTTGTTATCCCTAGGATTTCTACCTGCCTAGGAATGTTTTCAATATTTTTAGAGGCCATGCGTGATCATCTAAGGGTCCAAAAATCTGATTTAATGATTTTTTTGATTTTTTTCTATTTTTATAATTGGACTTCAACTTCAGTTGAGTTTTGTCCCATAGTATAATTATAATTTTTAGAATATTTTTGGGCTATTCCAAGAGTTTTTTAAAATAGGCCTTTTTTTTAGATTTTAGTTTTATTTTTAAATTTTACATGTAAACTCAAAATTTTGAGTTGAGGCTTATTTACTCATGGTATGGGTTTGTAATTATTTCAAGTAATCAATACAAATCAATTCTGAGTATTGTTTTACTATCTTGGCCTATTGGAAATTTTCTTGTTTTTGTTAGTTTTTGGGTTCATTAGTGATCCTAGTCTCTCATAAATTGGTGTTATATTTTCACTTGAGTAGTCTCCTCTAATGCTTATACAAGTTGTTTCATAGCCGTCTCTACTCCCTACACCCTTATCTAATTATTACACTTTTTTATGAGTCTTACATATTTTATTTCTCCTTGTTTTTAATATCCTTTTGTCCCACAACTTGCTCTTTAATTCTAAGGTCCTCTGTGACTTTATATTCCATGTCTTTCTCTTCCATGCCAAGGTCCTCCAAATTGTTCTCTCACCCTTGATTTTTTGTGTTATGGATCCAAACCCCTTAAAATATATAAATAAATAAAATGGATACCAACACCTAATGACTAGGACAAAATAATTGTATAAATTTAGGACCACTCTTTTGGACTTGTGTGGGGCCAAACCTAGCTTGTTACATTTTGTAGTGGGCATCCCATTATCTTAAGCACTTGACTCAAATAATTAATTATGTACATTTTTAAAAAATATTCTAAAAATCAGTCAGAAAGGTGGCACCTCAAGTTTGTCTTTATATGACCATATTCACATTTGCATCTTTTGACTTATCAATAGATGGTTTGGTAGTCAAAACTTTAAGCAAAAGTTCTCTTTTTTATATATGCTGATCTAAATTGTGAAGGTTAATTTATTTCCATTAATTTTATCAATGTCCTCAACTATATTGTATCCATTGTTATTAATTATATCAATATGTTCTAGTATTTATGATTTATTTTTGTAGGAGGTGGATTATTCTTAGCCTTTGGATTAGGAGGAGTAGTTACACTATTATTTGGAGGTGTGGAAGTAAAATGAAGATGCAGATTCTTGTGTTTTATATTATAATTATTTATTTAGAATTGTTGAAAAGCATGAATATCATTTTTTTGTCTTCAGGTATATTTTCATCATCAATAGGGAATGATAATTTATGTCTCAAACACCATTAGAATACTCAAAGGACTAGTTTCTCTTGATGGATGGATCATAATAACTAAGAATAATCTTATACACCTCCATCTCCTTTTAGAAGATATCATGAGTAGTATAAAATTATATGTATTCTAATTCTTCATGTTTCATAGTGTTATGGGCCATACACTAGTTTGGAATAGATACCTCATGAATTTTTATCTTAAGAAGCTTGTTAAGTGATGGAAATGGATTGTTACTTGGCCTACTAAGTGGTATTTTATACCTATATAATGTGAAATTCTTATTGATTTTTTAACCTACTATGTTCCTTAAGCACTTATGTAAACCAATAAATTCATTTCTATGCTTTTGTAGCATATGTTTAATAAAATCCAAATCTATTTTAGTGGAATTATAAGCTCTTCCTTGTGTGGTATAAGTGTGAACTAAAACTGAGGATTGGTTATAATTCTATATATTAGGGATGGGTACATGATTATTTAGAAATTTTAGATTTTTATTTGGTGAAACATGAGCTAAAGGCAACTGAGTGAATACCCAAATTTTATTATTTTCCATAACACTATGATTCACATTTACAATGGGTTTAAGGTTGGAAAATTTGAATTGATGTTGTGTATGTCCAAAGCTTTTAGTTAAGGGTTCAATTGATCATCAACAATTATGTATTTAGCATAAGCATCAGGGAATGTATTAACGTTCTATGAATTTTATAGGAATGATACATTAATTGAATCTTAGAAATTTTTTTACATCTCTAAATCTAGTACAATAATAGGTCTATATATAACTATACATCTTTCTCACTTTCTCACTTAGTGGTCACCCTCCATTCTCATTGTCTTTCATAGACTACCTAAAGTGAAGGACTTAGAAGAGGTGTTTGTGTTATTTTATATATAAAAAAATGGGAATGAATAGTTATATTAGGTCCTAATTAACCTTCCCAATTTATTCTCATCCTTTAACTTTCTTCTACACCTACAAAAAACATAAAATTGTGAAAGAAACCTTGTTTTCACCTTGTCCATATAATTAAGGTTCATAAAAATCATATGAATAATATCATGGGAGAGTTATATATATTTTTAAAATCATTTTCAGACCAAACTATCTCTCTTGGATACATGTATAGCCATTTCTTTTCAATCAAGTCAAAAACAAGGGTTTTGGAGGGTTTATAGTGTTTAAGGCTCTTAAGGATTGTTCATACAATCCTGACATTGAAACCTAATACCACTTTGACTAAAATGATTCTATGTACCATATTAAACATAAAATAAATCCTTGTGTCTCCATGATAAGTGTTAGTACTGGTGTGAGCATCTAAAGATGGCCTCTCAAGCTTGGGAGTGCATTCTAGATAGGTCTAAAGTGCCTTTTAAGACAAAATGACTTATTTATGATATTTATTAAAAAAAGGTCTCATAAAACCTCATAAATCCCTTTTAAGATGATATAATTAATTTTAATATTCACTTGGTGTTAGAAATGAGATTAGGGCCCTTTAGGGCTTTAGGCCTAGTCTAGGCCTAATAGGCCTAACTATGTTCCTGCATGTTTAGGACATTCTATTTGATTTATCAATACTATGAGGCCATATTCATGTTTTTTCATGCTTAAAATTACTCCCTAAACCCTTATACAATGTCTCAATATTTCTTAACTCATCTCCTTATCATCTCTTCACCCAACTTGCAATCTTGCTTCTCTAGGAGTGCCCTCTATTTGAGATAGAATATAGGGAATATCCCTTATATGATCATATAATTTGATACTATGAGTGGATAAATTATGTCTTGTGTGTCTTCTTTACCAAGTTTCATAGTTATATCACACCAATAGGCCCTTCAACTCTTCAAAATCCTCAAGATAGGCTTCTTAAACCTACTGACTATGCACATACTGTGAATGATGTTAGATTAGTTGATTTGTCCTATTCCTTTAATCTATGAACTACATAAATATATTATAATACCAATATTATGGTGTTTTTCACATTTTTATTCCATTATCAATCTCTACCAACTCCCATCTTACACTCTCTACACTACCTAATCCTAGTTTGTAGTCAAACTATGACTATGTTATTCACCCAAAAAGAGGATATGATTGTAGGTAAACATTTCATGTTAGACCCTATTTTTCAATGGCCTTATATCTTAATTAAATATTTTAACTCATTTAATACTATTTTTAGTTAATTCATGTCATGTCTTAGGGTCTATTGTCATTGCTTCTCAATTGACACTAGTTTGAGTTGGTTTCTCTAGTGTAGCAAACTGTAGGTGACTATCCTTAGGCCACATAGACCCCTGTAGGTGGTATTCAACCTTTTAACCTCGTTTTTAACATATTAATATAATTTTTAGATAATTTTATCACTCTCACCTCACGTATACATTCATGCCTATAGGTTTCTCAAACTTTAGTCTCTTATCACCAATCATGTATATGTTTACAACCATGTTGTAGGTTTCACTTTGAGAACAAGAGGACTCTTGTAGGTGTATTTTGTACAAAAAATTTATGTCTCAAATTCCCAAATTATTCCATGGGATATCATAGTTTCCTTCTCATCTCAAAATATTCATTTACTTGTAGGTTATACCTCTATTAGGTCTCATAGTGATGTAAGACCTTTTCAACTCAAAAAACTATAAAATACAGTAACATTCTACAAGAGAGAATGCTCAAGATGGAGACATTAATATATTATCTTCCTTTGAACAAAAACCATCTTATAATGTCAAATTATTTCCCATATGATTGGGATGAATGAAAACCATTAGACCACTTTATACCTTATATGCTTTACTATGGGAGGATCAAAATAGAGGTAAAATTCTTGTTTCAAATACTATAAGGTAATGTAACCCTATAGTAACTTTACCAACTTATGGAGGGTTAGAATAGGTCTATTTATCAGTTTATGATTCCCCCATGATTACTATGGCACTTTTAAAACTTCAAGACCTAAATGATGTTTCAAACAAGTTTTAAACTCCTAACATACACACTTCTTAAGAGGGAAGGTTAACTTAACAAACTATTCAAACTCTAGACTTCTGGAATTAAACTTTTGCCATAGGTCATCTTCCACCTCATGAATGACATGTTCAAGGGATCCTTCATAAATTTTAGGAAGAAATAATTTTTTATTCTGACCATATTTATTTATCATTCTCTTCAAACTATCATCATCATACACATGAATCAATTAATTTCCTTCAGTAGCTTGTGAGAAAGAATGCTTACCTTAGATTGCTCATAACCTACCTCATGGATGATATAGGTGACAAGTTCAGTTTGCTCAAATTAGGTCTATGGATCATATATATAGGTGTCTAAACCATATTCATCTAGAAACAGATCAAAAATTCCCTCAATCTTAGAAGAAGCACCATCATTCATAATAGACTCCTCTTTATCATTGATGACACAATTCAAATTGGAGCTTGCTTCTACATATGGCTTAATATGTAATTTAGTAAGTGGTTGAGTCCTTATAGTTACCTTTGACCTATATATTGTTTGAAGGCTAATAATGACCAATCATATAAGGGGTATCCTCCTATATTGGCTTTGAAATCCCTTGAGAGGCAGATAGAAAAGTAGGTAATAAAGTCAACAATCACAATGTCTTGAAGGATAAGGAAGCTAGGACAATCATGAAATAAAACCTTCAACCATTTGACTAATCCTATTTAATTGGTAATAATACCATCTAATTGAATCTCCCTTTACTATATGGTTCATAATTTAGGCCCAATATGCCAGCTACAACCTTGGGCATCACCAAAGTGCTAGCTGCACTATCGACTATGTAGTTATGAACAAGCTTATCCCCTATAATAAGAGCGAGGTAGAAGGATGGAGGATTATTATATTTAGTAGAGGATTATATAATGTTATTAGGATAATTATGAATAGAAAAATTGTTATGACCATGGCTTGATGATGGAAGGCTAGCATGAATTATGGATAGCTTCTTTTGTAAGAGTTCATTTTGGGTAGGCATGTGAATGATATCCCAAAGAGGGATATATATTCCTTGGAATTATTCAAATTATCCACCATGTTTAGATTAAGAGTGTTTAGATTTTATTGAGTCTTTGGAGTAAAATAAGTGGTTATAACTTGAGGTATTGAAGGACTTTGAGTAGGTATTCAAACATTATGATTTGAAGAAGGTGTAGGAGTGTAAGGGATTGTCATGCTTGTAATCATGTCTTGTTGCCTCATAGGAGTAATATTGGAACTTGTAGGCACACCATTATAATCTTATATACTTATTCTTAGATCTAGTATTTTTTACAATTGAATTTCCTTGGTTAATAACGTAAGTGTCTTCAACTAGTAAGTTAGTGAAACTTACTCCTTGAGGTTTCCATCCTTCACTTGATTGCATGAGAAATTCATCTTCTATAGATATCTAAGGAGTTACTCCTCTTTGAAAAACTATATCTTGATACCAACCTTCATTGGCATCCATGAATTAACCTTGTTGCCACTCTTCTCCTTGAATTATATTGCTATGAACTGGTACCATTACTTTTATATTAGATATTGATGTAGGGCTATATGCATTCATAGGCCTATTAAAGCTAGACTACCTTTGACCTCTAACTTTCTCATATCATTGTGGTGGAAATATATTCCCTTGTGAATGATAAGGATAGGGGTTTTTATTCACACCTTGTTGTAGATTTTCTTGCTTAAGCCTAGCTTCCAAGAACTAAACTCTTACATCTTTATCCATGGCATCATATGCCTTCTTAGGGAAAGTTATAGGCTTGGTATAGGCATTTAAAATTTGGGTTACACTTCAATTAGAAATAGAAGTATTTGGAAAAAAAGACATAGAAACTTTTAAAGGTAACTTCCCAGCTTGTATGAGGCCATTCTCAGTTCTAATGGAAAGGTTAGATGCTTTAAGTAAGGTGTAGCCACCCATATATTGAAACATTATGGCTATGTTAGTACCAATTGCCCTCAAATATATGGGAAACACAAAGCTAGTAGGTGGTCTCATGGGAGAAGGTAACCTATGCCAAGTCCTTTAGAATCTCTCATTAAAATAATGCATTATCTCCTTAGGGGATCTTTGAATTACATTGAGTTAGTGAATGAGTGAAGTATGATCACTATTGTCTTCAAACCTTGATGTTAGAAACTCTCTAAAATCATCCCAAATTGTGATACATCCACTGAGCAAAGTCTTATAACAATCAAGTGCTTTGCATATAAGGGTTATGGCAAGGAGTATAATAATAATTTTGAATTTAGTGACATTATGAAAACTATATAAATTTGAGATATTCCTAATGTTCTCATTAGGAGTGGCATGACCTTCACCGTTGAATGTAGAAACACTCTTTGTAGCATTAGGGTGAATGCCATCATATGCATCAATATCGATTGGATTTTTAGCATTAAAGGCTAGAAAGACATGATTCCTAGCCATTTTCTCCTCAAGTTCTTATTCACTTTCTTAGTCTTCTTGGCTAGCAAAGTCTTGTTTATCTTCAAAGGGTAGAATACAATGAGTATGTTTAACTTCAATGGGAAGTTTAGGTTGAAGAGGTGGATTAATGGGATTGAAAATTCTACTATAATATGACCTAGTAAGGACCATGAAGTATGAGCATAAATATATGACAAAATAATGGTCTAAAACCAAATTTCACCTTGAATAGAGTCCCCAAATGCCGAGTAGAACACCATATGCAACTATGATGTTATCAAGACCAATATTCACCTTGACAAGTTGTCTTTAAGATAATGGTCCCATCAGGCATGCCATAACTATTTTCACCAAATATTTCACCCTATAATAGGTTTTTTAAGCCTATTCTAATATTTTGGAAACATTGGAATATCCCTAAGCCTATGGGCTTCCTATAGTATAAGTAGACCTTTAGGTTTAAGGGATATCTCCCTAGATTGATTCTTAAGTGTGTATCACCTTCACTACCTAATTGATTGTGTGAAAATGGGTATAAATATGCATGAAATTAAACTATTTTAAATGGGTGATATACCATAAATATCTCTAAAATATCATCATACTCTTGCACTAAGATAAAAGGCCTACAACACTAGCTTTAAAGTCCTAGAATAATCTAACATTAGTATTTCAAATATCGTGGTGATATGCATGAGACTACTCAAGGTAAGTGTAAAAAAGGTTATTTTAAGACAATAATACTAATTTTACACTTTAATGGAGTATAACACACTAGCTACACTCCATATGTCTTGTTAGAGTGGGAACTTCTTGCACTAAACATGAAAGGATAAAGAGAAGGGTAGATGTTTCTCACTAGACCTCACCATACATAACTTCACACACTTATAAAATATGTTTGTGAATGAAAAACCAAATTAAATGTATTAATAAAAGGAAAATTACAACATCAAAATAGTATGGCTTCACCATACTAGGTGTGGAATTAGAAAATAAGAGCCAAAATGGCTAGTATTTATAGAATGTGAGAAAGGAGAGAGAGAAGTGGATCTCAAGGGTCATAATGCCACTTTTCAAGGCATGAGAATTAGTTATGTTTCATAGGAATGGATTTTTAAATAGACCATTAAATATCTCCTTAGATAAATATCCCTCCAAAGCATGAAAATTACTCAAAACTAGTATAGGACCCTTCAATTACCTTATTATAAATTGCCTTCATCATTAGGATTTTCTTGAGCACTCCAAAGTAGAATATGAATGGTTGAAACATATTCACTATGAAGGGGGGATTAGAAACAAGGTTCAATATGCATTAAATTTGTCCTTAACTACTAGTCTTCTTTTGGACACTTATTCTCACCATCTGTAGTCACCATCACTATATTTACAGGTTTGAATTCACATTTAGCACCAAAATGGCCTTCAATTTATAAATAAAATCCATGTAAGGGATTATATGACACATATAAAGAGTCCCATTTCCTCCTAATCCATTAGGAAGACCTTAAAAGGCCTCTCAATTAGACTTATCACTTTCTCACTTGGTGGTCACACTTCATTCTCATTATCTTTCATAGTCTACCTAAATTGAAGGACTTATCAAATTTGTTTATGTGCTTTTGTGAAGCAAAAATTTATATTAGGTCCTAATTAACCTTCCCAATTTATTCTCATCCTTCAACTTTATTTTTCACCTGTAAAAAACACAAAATCTTTTAAGAAACCTTATTTCCACCATGTTCATATAATTAAAGTTTAGAAAAATTATTTGGGGAAGATAATGGGAGATTCATATACATTTTAAAAACAAATTTCAAACCAAACTAGCTCTCCTAAGTGCATCTGCAGCCATTTCTTTCCAATCGGGTCAAAAGCAATGGATTTGGAGGGTTTATAGTGTTTCAAACTCTTAAGGATTATTTATATAATATTGACATTTAAACATCAAACTAATTTTACTAAAATAATGATAAGGACCCTCTTAAACATCTCCTAACTCCTTGGGTTTCCATGTTAAGTGTCCATACTGGTGTGAACATCTAAAGATGGCCTTTCGAGCTTGGGAGTGCATTCTTGATAGGTCTAAGGTGCCTTTTAAGCCAAAATGAATTTTTTGTGATATTTAATACAAAAAAAGGTTTCAAACAACCTCATAACTCCATATTAATATGATCCAATGCATTTTAATGTTCACTTGGTGTTATAAATGACATTAGGCCCCTTTAGGTCTTTAGGCCTAGTCTAAGCCTAATAGGCCTGACTATGTTCCTGCATATTTAGGCCATCCTATTTGATTTATCAGTACTATTAGGCCTTATTAATGTTCTTTAATGATTAATAAAACTCCCTAAACCCTTATATAATGTATTGATACTTCCTAACTCATCTCCTTATCATCTCTTCCCCCAACCTACACTCTTGCTTATCTAGGAGTGCCCTCTATTTGAGACAAAATAAACGGAATCTCCCCTATCTAATCATCTAATTTGAGGATATGATGGTATTTATTAAGTATTTAAGGTATTATATACCAATTTTTATAGTTATATCACACCAATAGGCCTTTAAACTCTTCAAAACCTTCAAGACATGCTTCTTAAACCTATTGACTATGCACAAACTATGGATGAAATTAGATTTGTTGATTTGTCCTATTCCTTTGGTATGTGAACTACATATATATATTCTAATACCAATGTGATATTTTTTTTACATGTTTAGTCCACTATAAATCTCTACCAAATCCCATCTTGCATTATCTACACTACCTAGTCTTAGTCTTCAGTTAGACTGTGACTATGTTATTCACCCAAAAAGAGGATATAACTGTAGGTGAACATTTCATGTTAGACCCTAGTGTTCAATTCACTTAGATATTATTGAAATATTTGAAATCATTTAATAATTATTTTAGTCCATTCATGTAATGTATTAGGGTATGTGCTCATTGCTTATCTATTGACACTAATCTAATTTGGTTTCTCCATTGTAGCAAACTATAGGTGAATATCCTTAGGCCACATAGACCCTTATAGGTTGTATTCAACCCTTTAGCCTTATTTTTCACATCATAATATTATTTCTATATCATTGGATCACTCTCGCTTTAATTAAACATTCATTCCTGTAGGGTTATCAAACTTTAGTCTCTTATCATTGATCTTGTGTATGTCTACAACCATGTTGTAGGTTTCACTTTGAGAATAAGATACTCCTATAAGTGTATTTTTTACCCAAAATTTATGTCTCAACTTCCTCAATTTTTCCATTGGATATCATAGTGTCTTTACCATCTCAAAAGAGTCACTTGATTGTAGGTTATACCTCTATTATGTCTCATAGTGATGTAAGACCATTTCAACTTAGAAAACTATAGAATACACTAACATTATACAGTGAGAGAATGCTAAAGATGGAGGCATCCTATATTACCTTAACTTGACAAAAATACCATCCTATCATGTAAATTCATTGCCCCTATGCATGGGCTACATGATGAAAACCATTGGACTAGTTTAGACCTTATATGCTTTACTATGGAAGGATCAAAATAGAGGTAAAATCCATGTTTTGGATACTTTAAGGTAATGTGTCCCTAAAGTAACTTTACCAAATTGTGGAGGGTTAAGATAGGTTTGTTTGTCACTTTATGATTCCCCCATGATTATTGTGGCACTTTCAACACTTCAAGACTCTTTCATTGATGGATTTTCTAAGAGTCGTGTATAGTACCTGGTTTGTACAGACTAGCTCAATTAGAGAGGAAACCTATAGGGTAAAAGAATGAGCAAGTAGAAAAAGGTGGTAGACTTATAATAAATGGTTCATATATCATAAGAAACCAATCCTTTAAATATTTTAGTTGATATTAACTATAAAAAGGTTACTATCTCCCACTTAGGTGTTTCAAAGTTGAAAAAGTGTATAAATTAGTTCAAGGGAGTTAAATTTACACTGTAGAAGAATACACATGTGACACACTCCTTCAAAAATTGTATAGCTACCCAAACTTTCTCTTTTTCCAATTGATTTATTATTTTCAACATACAACCCTACCAATTTTTAGTTACAAGATTGTCTACTAACATATTCTGACATCATACACATTTAAGGATACTTTGGAACACTTTTATTTAATGCTAAACCATACAAGATTCATGAATGGCTCAAATATGACCCCTAAAATGACATATGACTAAATATGAATATGACCAAGGTGATTACACACTAAATGACCCCTATTTAGGACCATGGAACACATTTTGACCACGATAGGCCCCTATACAACATTTCAACTATATGGGGTTGACTTATTTTGACTTATGGTAAAAATAATCAACATTATTAGTGATTTATTAGGGTTGAAAAGTGAGTTATGCTAAAGATCAGTATCATACTCCTATACATTAGGATATGGAGTCACCTATGCACAATTTTGATAGTCAATTAACTTTGAAATCACACTAAATTTCAAGAAAAGACACATAAAATAAGACACTAAAGGAAACACACATGTGTTATCAATAATACTTATGGAACACACACACAACTAAAACAAAGACACAGTTCTATCCTAATATTTATAAGACCTCAAACATGAGGTGAAAATAACTCACCATGCTTCAACTAAGGTCAAATATAGTTCCTATTGCATCCTTGCTACTCCATGAAAGCAACCTAGAATTTGAAGCATGCTTATCAATAAATACTTGTTCATGTTGATGGTCAAAAGGTTTGCCATCCTTGGTTCTTCTATCTACAAGTCTTCTACTTAGAACCTTCAAGGATGTTCTATTTTCCCCTCTAAGAGCCTTGTTTGATGATTCAACCTTCTTACTTTTGATATGTTCAATTTGTGCTCTTCAAAATGCAAATTATAAGTCATGATAGCTACCTCAACCTTACCATCCTCTTGGGCATGATGTTATTGATGTATGAGACCGTCAAGTTTATCTTCAATATTCTCTAACACATTTGAATATGACTCAACCTCAGATTGAGGTATTGGTTGATTTTCAAACACAAACCTTGTTTCCTTATGTTCACTAAGCTTCCCTATGACTAATTTATTTGATGGTAGTAATACATACACTCTCATGCTTTAGAATAAATTCAAATTCATGTTTGATAGAACACTGAATAACCTTATCATTATGCTCATTAAGATGTTCATTAGATACACACTTATTATGAGGGAAGGTTGAATTAACACACTATTCAAACTCTAGACTTATGGAATTGAACCTTTGTCATAGGTTATGTTCCTCCTCATGAATGTCATGTTCAAGGGATCCTTAATCAATTATTGGAAGAAAGATATTTTTCTTCTAACCATATTGATATATCATGCTCTTCAAACTATCATCATCATACATATGAATCAAGTAGTTTCCTTCATCAACTTGTGAGAAAGAATGCTCAATGCTTACCTTAGATTGCTCATATGCTCCCTCATGAATGATATAGGTGCTAAGGTCAATTTTTTCAAAGTAGGTGTATGGATCATATCCATTGGTGTCTAAACTATATTCATCTAGAAATAAATCATAAATTACCTCAAGCTTTGAAGAAGCACCATCATCCAAAATAAACTTTCTTTATCATTGATGACACAATTCAAATTAGATCTTACTTCTACATATGGCTCAATATGAAATTTAGCAAGTGGTTGAGTCCTGATAGTTACCTTTGATCCATATTTTGTCCTAAAGGGTAAGAAGGACCAATCAATTGATAGGTATCCTCTTATCTTGGCTTCGAAATCCTTTGAGAGGAAGATACCAAAGTGGGCAAGCAAATCAATAATCACAATGTCTTGAAGGATATGGATGATAGGATAATCATGCAAGAAAACCTTCAACCATTTGACCAATCCTACTAACTTGGTAGGTGTACCATCTAATTAAATCACCCTTTTACCATATGGTTCATACTTTAGGCCCAAATTGTTAGCTACAACCTTGGGCATCATCGAAGTGATAGCTCTAATATAAACTATATAGTTATGAACAACCTTATCCCCCATAATGAGAGTGAGATAGAAGGTGTGAACTAGGAATTTGACCAAGAAAAGGAGATTAGTGTTGTGTTAGTGAATGAAATAAAATTAAAAACACACTAAACTAACATCTTCATGCCTAGTTAATAGGGTGAGCTTGGTGAAGCAATAAAAATGAATTAAACACAACTAAAATGCTATAAAACACACATCCCTTACCTTCCTATATGCTCCAAAAGTATTCTTCGATTGGCTTGCTCAATTTATGCTCATGAAGTCCTCATCAATGGAAGCTTGGCTACCTAATCTCTCCTTGGTACCTTTGGCTTTGGCTTGTCTTGGCTTGGAATCAATTTGGCATGGTAACACTAGTTTGCATGAAGCTTTTATAACTAATCTTGTATTATAACTTTTCACAAATTAAGCTTAAATTTCAATAGGTAAGGCCTCCTATTTATAGATTTTTGAGATTGCTCAAAATCAACCTGAATCATGCATCTTGAGATGAAGATGTGTGGTTGAGGATTAATTTAATTTTTTGGGATTAAATATATAATTATCCTCATCATGAAATTGGAAAAAGGGGCGTTGAAGAGGCATGGAGGGTCATTATGAGGCATGGGAGACCCATAATCCTGATATTTGTGGCATTTGTGGCCTAGGGATGCCTACCCAAGAAATGAGGTCACTTGATGATGTAGATATTCAATATTCATTTCCAAAAATAAGTATTCAACAAGTTTCCATGGAATTATTAATTAGGCTCTAATTTGGTTTAATTAGCTCTTAATCATGATTAAGCACTTTGTTCATAAATTACTCAAATTGATTAGAATGCCTTGTTATTGGTCCAAAATTTGACTAGATTGGAATTGGAAGTAAATGTCAAATGTGTTGAATATGTTAACCCATTTAGGATGTTTCCAACATAAAATAACAATGACACATGTCTTGTATAAGAGATTTGATAAGAAAGAGCAATCTAGAGCACCTAGGTGAAAAATTAACATTTTGACTCAGAATGATCTGATCAAAGTTAGTTGGCCCATAAATTGCATTGCCCCATTTAGGGATACCCTAGCTATAATCAACACTTGAATATATCAATTTCAACTCATTTAATGCATTTTACTATTTTAGGCCAAATTTTGCACGTTAGGTGGAAATTGGTCAAAAGCCTGGTTGGAGGTTATTGGTGGCTAGTTCTAGGTGTCTACAATTTCCCCCTATTTAGGAAGATGTTAAAAACCGTAGGCAAATCAATGCTTTCTCAAATAATGAGAAATGACATGTGTGCCAACAAGAAGATGGTGATTAAAGAATAAAGATCCAAATGATTTTGGGAAGCCTATGATGATGCCCCCTCGAGGGAGTGGCCATCACATATGTTGATGGATGGTCTCTTAAAAATAAACAAGAAAAAGGTGGAATTAACCTATGATTGAGATTGATCCAAATGATAAAATGCCTGCATGCATTGATTTAAAAAGGATGTCAATTTTCCCAAAGGTGGTTATAATTAGGAATAAAAGTCAAAATAATGATGTTCCCATAGGCAGTTATAACCATTAAGAGGACCTGGATTGGCTAAAGATGATTGTGCCCCAGTTAGGGATGATTAACAAGCATAACACAAGGATATAACCTTGAATATAGATCAAAGATGGGCAGTCACAAAATGATGAAAGAGATGAATAGAAGAATAAGATTAATCAATAGAAAATATTTAGTTATACCTTCCAATGAGGAGATGCTCATCTTGATTAACAATGACACAAATAGAATGGCCAATGGGTTAATTTGATCAAGGGTGGGATGTAAGGATTTTCCAAGGTTCCAAGGAGAAAATTTTGAGCCTCCATTTATTGTAGACCTTCTGGAAGCTGATTTTTTTGTAGCATATGATGGTAGGCATCATGATAGATCACCATGAAGACTTGGCCAAAATATGCATAAGGACTGACTCTCAATATCCAATATTCAAGTGAAAATAATGCACTGATGATAAAAACCATGATGCAAATGTTGACATATAAAGATGGATAGACTCATGAATAATGTGTCCAAGAAATAACCCAATGCAAACATATAGATTGAGTTAAGGAAATAGTGCAAAAAGAAAAAAAATAGGCAAGCAAAAAAACAAAAAAACAAATGAAAAACAAATAAAAAAATAGATATAAATCCTAAAAATAAAAGCAAAAGAAAACATCCTAATAAGGACCATGTCTTAGTAAGGCAGATTGAGGATAACTAACTAGGCTTAGACAAGATAAATGTTTTTATATTTTTGAAATGTTATGAATGTTTTTGGTTTTTTTGAGGTATCTTAACTCATTAGAGAAGTACAAGATACCTACTCACAAAATGATGAGAGACTTGGCTTAGGTTGCTCAAAAAATGGTGAGAGTGTATGTAAAGGGGGACTGAGGTGACCTCAAAATAAATTAATCATGACCTACATATTCCTAAAATGACCTCAAGTCACAGTAATTCCACCCACATAAAAGGTGAGGAAAAACCAACTAGGTCCTAACAAGTTCTCAAAACTAGCAAATGGCTAGTCAAATGAAATTAGTAATGGCAAGGTGATGTGACAATGCATGATAAACAAGTGTTGCCCCTTGTTTTCCCATAGGTAGTTATAACTAGGATACAATAGCATAGGTCAATGATATTAATTTACCCATAGGAGGTTATAATTAATAACAAGACTGGTGAAACACTGATTTGCCCATAGGTGGTTATAATCAAGCTCACATACACAAACATGGATATAGGATGAAATATATCTTGATAGATCAATTATCACACTAATTTCATAGACTATCATTGAAACATAGATTGGATTGATTATTGAAACTTGATTAGAATCCTCTCACAAAAAGTGTAGGAAGAACCAAAGTATCCAAGATGAAAATAGTATTGGGTAGGATGACTAAAAATAGGCTTTGGTCTAGATAGGAATGTTATGATAGGATGGTATAAAATGGTAAGAGGGTTGCCCCCAAGTGATGGGGTAAATGGTAGGAAATATGCAAAAATGGAAAAAGGATATGTAACAATGGTAATGGAATGGCAATGTGAAATGGTATGGTACATGTTTTTGGCCTGGGTGTGGTAATGACATATGATTCTATTTTTCCTATTGTGATGGAGATGCACGTCCTAATAAATAAATGATACAAACAAAATACTCAATCATGTTAATTTCTATCCCACACCTCATCTGAATAGTTATTATATCAAGAACTTGATGCAGATATAGTTATCAAGAATGCGTTTGTGATCTTCATTGGTTGTTGATTCTGATTCCATAAAGCATTAAGACAAGGTATCCTTGTAGCCTTTGCAAAGGAAAGTGTGGCTATGGATGGTAAACATGGAAAAATAATAGATGGTAGGTTTGATTGTGAAATGAAATGGAAAATGATAATGGAAAGGGTAATGGTGGGGAAACAAATGAAGATCGAGACTTTTAGTCACATGTAATGTTGTTGATATCATATTTATCATAACTTTGGTTGTGGTGGGGTTGAAGACTTGTTCTCTCAATAGGACCACCAAATTTTTATATTGTTTGACCTTGAGAGTAGCTACCATCTAATTAGGTTGTAGATTGGAATCTATTTTGATTTTGTCTTCATCAAGTAGTGAAGAACTTTTGTGCTCAGCTATTGGTGCCTTAATGAGGTTTTCACCAATGAAGTTGTCTTGATTGTCCTGTAGTGCCTTTGAGAAGGTTTCACTAAGGAGTGCTGACTTTTAAATTTGATTATCTTCTAGCACTTCTAAAAAATTTCACTAGAAGATACTGAGTTTTGACTTTGATTATCCCCTAGTGCCTCTAAAAAGGTTTCACTAGGAGAGTGCTCTTCTACTACATGAATGTGGTCTTGGTCTCCTTGCTCTTCTTCAACTACTATGTCACCATGGATGCAGTTCAACAAAGTGTGATTTTGTCGATCCCAATTGACACTTATGGGAGATAAAATGTCAATAATATGGTTATCTTGGTTGATGGTAATGACATGTAAAATGGTAATGGAATGCATGTTGGCATCACAATCCTTGTTGAAGATACTAGGAGAACTTATGTCGAATCTAAAGTACTCATCCTAAAAAACTATAGAAGGATCATGAATCTATTCAAATTGATCTGCAAGGCATGTGTAACTAATTTTTTAACAACCATAAACATATTCTTCTTCTGAATATGATTCTAACTCAAGGGACTCTAAATTTGAAGTTGAGACTAATGTTGATTCAAATTTTGATGGTAAATCTGATGTTGGTTCAATGATAGAACCTAAATATAACTCTAATTATTTATTTGATGGGTAATCTATTCCAATGATGTCTTGTTGAATGTTTAGTATTGGATAAGTAATAACCTGTAATGGCATGATGAGCTCTGCTAAGACTAGTTTATCAAAGTGAGACTTCTCTAAGATAGGAAAAAGGTCAAGAGATAACTCCTCAGAGACTCATTTGTCAATAGGTGGCTCTTAAAAAACATGTATATGATCAAGGTAATGATTTTCCCAAATTTAATTATAATCATTAAGAAGTGACTTAACAAACATTGGCTCATCAGTGTGAGACTCCTCGACAACTGGTATAGGATTAATAAGAAATTCATCACAGGATGACTTATCACAAACGGTTGGTTCAACAAAAACATCTTGGATTAGTTGGTTATTTTGGATTTGGTTTACAATGATTTAGAAAATACCAATTTTAAACATAGCTTGGTCTTTGAAGGATTGGATCGGTTGAGGTTTGGATGGGATTAGTTCTGGATGAGGAATGGATTATGGTTGGATAATGGTAGGGCATTGGGGAATATGATTGATCACATGAGCCAAATGATGAAGTCATAAAATGGTAACGATAGGGAATATTAGGGCTTGATTTTTGACACAAGCCAAAGGACTAGGTCTTAGAATGATGAAGGGGCATTGTGGATCTTG
Source organism: Torreya grandis (assembly GCA_037957365.1). Taxonomy (NCBI): domain Eukaryota; kingdom Viridiplantae; phylum Streptophyta; class Pinopsida; order Cupressales; family Taxaceae; genus Torreya; species Torreya grandis. The sequence goes on from JARHVA010001759.1 coordinate 3,031,334, forward strand.
ATTACTCGTACAAGCCAAAGGATGAGGTCCTGGTATAGAAATAGTTTGGCATTGTGGAGATTGATTACTTACACAAAATAAAGGATGAGGTCTTGGTATGGGAATGGTACTACATTATAGTCCTAAAATATAAATAATACAATGTGGTGGAGCCTAATTACTCTCATAAGACAAAGCATCCAAGTCTTCCTCATAAACCATATCATCCTAGTTATGAGTTAGCTCATAAGTTGGTTATTGACTATGTTCCATGTACTGATTATTGTAAAGAGGGTATGAATCCATATCCCAAACAACATTATCTATAGTTGGGTCTTCAAAGTCCTCCTTACAAGCCTCTTCATGCCAATCAAGGTCTTGATTTGTATTTTGTGGATTTTGACTATGTTTCCCATATAGATTATTATAAGGAGAATAATAAAAATCCTTAGAAAATATTTATATATAGGGGTTCCTAGTGGGATTTTGTGTAGCCATTCTATCATAATTTGGATTGTACATGAATCCTCCATAAGTGTAGTGAGACATATTTGCATAAATGATGAAGTTTGTAAAACAAAAAGGCTTAGAGTTTTACAAACTCTAAAAAAACTATGTCTAAAGAACAAATGGTTCAAGTTTGGTCTAACTTGGTCAAAAGGTGGACTTGTATCTCCAATGTGGTCTGAAAGTGGAGTTGTATCACTAAAATTATTTATGATAAGACTTGTCATAAAACAACCTAACATCAAATGTCAAATGTCAAATTTCATATGCACAAAATTTTAAGTGTCTAAATAAAAACTATCATGTCAAAGGTCTAGGTCAAAGTGTTCTAAACAAGGTCTAAACTAGGAAAGGGAAAAGTTAAGTTACTAGGTCTTTTATCCAAACGTAAAGTCAAAAGATAGGCTCAAATAAACAACAATACGCTAGGACGTTTGGCCAAATGATATCGAAAGCTAGACTTGAAATAAAGGTTGATGTGATTTTATTTAATCTAACAATTTTGGAAAAAACTTTGACATAGACCTGGCACATGGAATAAAACATAAACATGATCAGTTGGCATAAGGCATGAGGCAAAAGACTTTCTGAGAATGGTTGTGTTCTCCCAAATAAAGCCATAAGTAATGATAAGGATAGGTACTGAACAAACAAACCATCAACAGTTTTCACATTTAGGTAATTGATTTAACCAAAGTTATGCAACCTAAAAGAGAAATATATGTGTATCAACCCCACAAATTGAGGCCTAAATATAAATCAATCAATGTTTGAATCCAAACTTGATAAGGCTAATTTAAAACCCAACGTTGAATACTAATATTTGACCAAACAAAGTAGATAAGATTGGATAGCATAATGGCACAAGATAAAGGTCCAAATGGTATACATGATATGGTTTAAATTAAACAATTTTTTTATATAAGGTGAAACAAGTCTTGAAATAAATTGAGCAACCTAACAGCATAAGCATGCTCAAATCATGTGGTCAATGCTATGTTTTAAATACTCAAAGTCAAAATGGTTTGACATGATTTGGGGTAGTATAATGCTACCCTCTACAACTCAAATGACACACACAAACAAGTTTAGCAATAAATTTCAAGGCACAAGTGTGGTGTCAATGGTTGGCATAATGCCTCTTTAGACAAAAGAGTGATGTATATACAAATTGGTTTTGACATGGATTTATAAACAGAGTTACTAGGGTGAGCTTGATGAAGAAATACAAATGAACAAATCACAACTAAAATTCAAGAAAACACACATTCCTTACCTTCTTTGATGATCCAAAAGTATTCTTTGATTGGCTTGCTCAGTTTGTGCTCATGAAGTCCTTATCAATGGAAGCTTGGCTACCTCCATCTCTCCTTAGAACCTTTGGCTTTGGCTTGGCTTGGAATCAATTTGGCATGGTAACACTAGTTTGCATGAATATTTTAGAACCAATCCTACATTATAACTTTTCACAAATTAAGCTTAAAATTCAATAGGCAAGGTCTCCTATTTATAGATTTTTGAGATTGCTCATGATCAACTTGAACAGTCCATCTTTGGATGAAGATGTGTGGTTGAGGATCAAGTCAAATTTTTAGAATTAAATCTATAATTATCCTCATCATGAAATTGAAAAAAGGGGCATTGAAGAGGCACGGAGGGTCATTATGAGGCATGGAAGACCCATAATCCTGATATTTATGGCATTTATGGCCTAGGAATGTCTTCCAAAGAAATGAAGTCATTTAATGATGCAGATATTCAATATTCATTTTCAAAAATAAGTATTCAACAAGTTTCCATGGAATTCTTAATTAGGCTCTAATTTGGTTTAATTAGCTCTTAAGCATGATTAATCACTTTTTGCACAAATTACTCAAATTGATCAGAATGCCTTGTTATTGGTCCAAAATTTGACTAGATTAGAATTAGAAGTCAATGTCAGATGCATTGGATCCATTATCCCATTTATGATGTTTCTAACACAAAATAATGACACATGTCTTGTACAAGAGATTTGATAGGAAAGAGCAATCTAGAGCACCTAGGTGTAAAATTAACATTTTGACTCAGAATGATCTGATCAAAGTTAGCTAGCCCATAAATTACACACCCCATTTAGGGATACCCTAGCTAGAATCAGAACTTGAATATATCAATTTAAACTCATTTAATGCATTTTAGTGTTTTTTGGCCAAATTGTGCACTTTAGGTGGAAATTGGTCAAAAGCCTAGTTGGAGGTTATTAGTGGCTAGTTTTAGGTGTCTACAAAAGGGTGGAGGATTATTAGATTTAGTAGAGGGTTATATAATGTTATTAGTAGGATTATTAAGATCAACATTGTTATGATGATGGCTTAATGATGTAGGGATACTATGAATTGTAGATAGTTGTTTTTGCAAGAGTTCCTTTTAGCCAAGAATGTGAAGGAAATCCTAAAGAGGGATAGATGCCTTAACATTATTAAAATAATACACAATGTTTATATCAAGAGTGTTTACCTTTTCTTTAGTCTTTTTAGGCAAAAATGTGGTTTGAACTTGAGGTATTGAAGCTCGAGTAGGCCTTCCAACATTTTGATTTGAAGAAGGTATAGGATTGTTAGGGATTGCCATACCTACAATTATGCCTTGCTGCCTTGTAGGAGTATTTTATGAACTTTTAGGCACACCATTAGCATCTCCTAGATCCTTCCTCTTATCTCTAGTATTTTCTATAACTAAATTACCTTGGTTAAGAGCTCTAGTATTTTCTATAACTGAATTACCTTGGTTAAGAATGTAAGTGTCTTTAACTAGAAAGTTAGTGAAACTTATTATTTTTAGTTGCCATCCTTCACTTGATTACATGAGAACTTCATATTCTATAGATAGATAAAGAGTGACTCTTCCTTGAGAAACAAGATCTTGATCTCCACCTTCATTGGCATCCATGAATTGACCTTTTTCCACTCTTCTCCTTGGATTAGATTGTTATGCACTAGTACCATTTCTCTTATATTGGATGTTGAAGAAGGATTTTATGCATTGGAAAGCCTATTAAATTTAGGCTTCCCTTAACCTATAAATTTCCCATATTGTTTATCTAAAAACCTATTCCCTTGTTGAGGATAGGGATAGGGGTTTTAATTCACACCTTGTCATAGATTTGCTTTCCTAAGCCTATCTTCCAAGAACTAAATTCTTGCATCTTTATCCATGACATCATTTTCCTTCTTAGGGGTAGTTTTAGTCCTAGTATTGGCATTTTGAATTTGGGAAACACTTAGAGTGACAATAGAAATATTTGGTAGTAGAGGCATAGACACTTTTGGAGGAAACTTTCCATATTTTATGAGGTTATTCTCAGCTCTAATTACAAGGTCATATGCTTTAGGTAAGGTGCAACCATCAATGGATTGCAAAATTATGGCTATGTCAGTACCAATTTCCCTTAAATATGTGGGAAACATAAATATATTAGGTGGTCTCATGGGAGGAGGTAACCTATGCCAAGTCCTTTTGAATCTCTCATTAAAATCATGCATTGTCTACTTGGGGATTCTTTGAATTATATTGAGTTGGTGAATGAGTGAAGTATGATCACTCTTGTCTTCAAACCTTGATTTTAGTATCTATCCAAAATCATCCCATGTTGTGACACATCCACCAGGAAAAATCCTATACCAATCAAGTGATTTCCCTCTAAGGTACACGGCAAGGAGTCTAATAGTAGTCTTGACTTTAGTGACATTGTGAAAACTATAGAAATTTTTAATATCCTTAATATGTTCACTAGGAGTGACATGGCCTTCACCATTGAATATAGGAACACTCTTTGTAGTATTAGTGGGAATGTCATCATATGCATAAAGATGGATTGGATTTTTAGAGTTAAAGGCTAGGAAGGCATGCTACCTAGCCATTTTATCCTTAATTTCTTATTCATTTTCTTGGTCTTTTTGGCTAACAAAGTCTCTTACTCTTCAAAGGGAAGAATAGGCTGAGGATGGTGAACTTCAAGGGGAAGTTTAGGTTGAAAAGGTGGATTAATGGGATTGAAAACTCTACTAGAAGATGAAATAGTAAGGACCATTAAGTATGAGCACAAAGATATGACAAAATAATGGTCCACAACCAGATTTTACCTTGAATGGAGTTTCCAAATACTTATTAGAACACCATATGTAGCTATGATGTTGTCAAGACTAACATTTACATTAACAAGTTGTCTTTAAGACAATAGTCCCACTGGGCATGATAGAAATATTTTCACCAAATATTTCACCCTATATGAGGTTTTTCATGCCTACTGTAAGATTTAGGCAACATTGGAATACCTCTAAGCCTGTGGGTTACCTATAGTAGAGATAGACCTCTAGGTTTAAGGGCTAGCTCCCTAGATTAATTCTTAAGTGCTTATCACCTTCACTAACTAATTGCTTGTGTGAAAATTGGTAGAAATATTCATCAAAGTAAACTATTATAAGGGGGTGATACATCATAAATATATCCACAAGATCATCATACTCTTTCACTAAGATAAAATACCTACAACACTAGTTTCAAAGTTCTAGAATACTCTAACATTAGTATTTCAAATATAGAGGTGAAATGCATGATACTACTCAATTTAAGTGGACCAAAGGTTGGTTATAGACACTAAGTCTACTTTTATGCTTGAATGGAGTCAAACATACTAACTACACTCCAAATGACTTGTTAGAGTGGGAACTTCTTATGCCAAACTTGAAAAGATGTAGAGAAGTACGTGTAGATGTTTATCACTAGACCTCACCATAAATGACTTAACACACTTAGACAAGATGTTTTTTAACTAAAAACTATATTTCATGTATTATTAAAAGGCAAAGCACAACATCAAACTAGCAAGGCTTCACTATACTAGGTGTGGAATTAGAAAACAAGAGCCAAAATGGCTACTATTTATAGAATATGAGTAAGGAGAGAGAGAAGTGGAGCTCATGGGTCATAATTCCACTTGTAAAGGCATGAGAATAAGTTATGTTTTAGTGGAATTGAGTATTAAATAGACTATGAAAGGTCTCCTTCGGCAAATGTCCCTTCAAAGCATGGAAACTCCTTAAAACTAATGTAAGACCCTTCAAATACCTTCTTATAAACTACCTTCATCATTAGGCTTCTCTTGAGCAATAAAAAATAGACTATGAAAATTTGACACATTTTAAATGTGAATATGGGGTTATAAACAAGATTTAATATGTATTAGATGTGTCCCTAATAGTTGGTTTTATTCTAGACACTTGTTCTCACCATTTGTAATCACCATCACTAGCTTTATAGGTTACTCTTCACATTTAGAACCAAAATGGCCTTCAATTTCTCAATATAATCCATGTAAGGTGTGATATCACACTTGTCAAGAGTCCCTTTACCTCCCAATCCATTAGGAAAACCTTAAAAGGCTTCCTAATTGGAATTATCACTTTCTCACTTGGTGGTCACCCTCAATTCTCATTGTCTTTCATAGAATGCCCGAAGTGAGGAATTAACAAAGGTGTTTATGTGCTTATATGAATAAAAAATGGGTAGTAAGAGTTAGATTAGGTCATAATTAACCTTCCCAATTTATTATCATCTTTCAACTTTCTTTTTCACTTGTAAAAAACATAAAATCCTACAAGAAACCTTGTTTTCACCATGTCTATATAATTAGTGTTCAATAAAATCATGTATGGAAGATAATGGAAGAGTATTATACATGCTCAAAATCATTTTCATAACAAACTAACTGTCTTGGATGAATATATAGCCATTTCTTTCCAATCAGGTCAAAATCAAGGGTTTTAGAGGGTTTATAGTGTTTTAGACTCTTAATGATTTTTCATACACTACTAACATTAAAAACTTAGACAAATTTCACTAAAATCATGTTAGGGACCCTATTCAACATATTATAACTCCTTGGGTCTCCATGTTAAGTGTTTGTACTAGTCTCTCAATCTTGGGAGTGCATTCTAGATAGGTTTGAGGTGGATTTTAAGACAAAATGAAGTTTTTAAAAATATTTCCTAAAAGACAAAGGTTTAAAATAACATAATTACTCCCTCTAAATATGATACAATTCAATTAAAGGTTTAATTGGTGTTTTAAATGAGATTAGGCCCCTTTAGGGCTTTAGGCCTAATCTAGGCCTAATAGGCCTGACTATGTTCTTGCATGTTTAGGCCATCTTGTTTGATTTATCAATAATATGAGGCCTTATTAATGTTTTTTAATACTTAAAAAAAATCCATAAACCCTTATAAAATGTCTCAATAATTCCTAGCTCATCTCATTATCATGTCTTCACCCAACCTATAGTCTTGCTTTTCTGGCAGTGACTTTTGTCTGAGATAGAACAAAGGCCATTTCCTTTGTCTGATCATCTAATTTTATGATATGAGGGGATAAATTAGGTACTATATGTATTATTTACCAATTTTTATAGTTATATCACACAAATATTCCCTTCAACTCCTTAAAACCCTTAAAATAGGCTTCATAAATGTACTGACTATGCACAAACTATGAATGAAGTTAGATTTGTTGATTTGTCCAATTCCTTTGGTCTAGGAAATACATATATGTGTGTTAATACCACTATGAGATTTATTTTCACGTGTTTATTCCACTATCAATATCTACAAACTTCCATCTTTCACTCTCTACACTTCCTAGTACTAGTTTGTAGTCAGATTGTGACTATGTTATTCACCTAGAAAGAGGATATGCCTATAGGTAAACATTTGATGTTAGACCATGGTGTTTAATTACCTCATATATTATTGAAATATCTGAACTCATTTCATAATTTTTTGAGTCCATTCATTTCATTTATTAGTGTTTGTGCTCATTGCTTCTCTATTAACACTAATATGAGTTGGTTTCTCCATTGTAGCAAACTATAGGTGACTATGCTTAGGCCACAAAGACCCCTATAGGTGGTATTCAACATTATAGCCTTGTGTTTCACATCCTCATATCCTTTTTAGATAATTGTATCACTCTCACCTCAAGTATACATTCATTTCTGTAGGATTCTCAAACTTTATTCTCTTATCACCAATCTTATGTATGTCTACAACCATGCTATAGGTTTCACTTTGAGAATAAGAGGACTTTTATAGTTTTATTTTTTACCAAAATTTTATATCTCAACTTCTGATATTATTTCATGGGATATCATAGTGTCCTTATCATCTCAAAATAATCACTTGATTGTAATTTATACCTCCATTGGGTCTCATAGTAATGTAGATCATCTCAACTCAGAAAACTATAGATTACACTAACATTCTATAGTGAGAGAATGCTCAATATGTATGCATTCATATATTACCTTACCTTGAAAAAAAAAACATCATATCATGTTAAATCAATTCCCATATTCTTGGGCTACATGATAAAAACCATTAGACCAATTTAGACTTTATATGCTTTAGTATGGAAGGATCAAAATAGAGGTAGAATCTTTATTCAGATACTTCAGGGTAATGTGTCCCTGAAGTAACTTTACCAACTTGTGGAGGATTATAATAGGTATGTTTGTCACTTTATGATTCCCCCATGATTATTATGACACTTTAAAAACTTCAAGACCTCAAGGAAGGTTCAAAAAAGTTGCAAACACCTAACATTCAATGTTTATCCCTCTATTGGGACCACTTATAGATGCACATGTAGGAAACCTATAGGTTAAGACATGATATAAATAATGTGCATGGTGAATTGGTTATATAACCAATCCTAGTCCTCATTTAATGGTCTAAAATTACCCTCTTGATATTGGGATAATTCAAATAAGTTTTAATGTTTTCATTACAATATGCTCAGACCTCTATTGTGATCACAATCAGACAACTGTGGGTGCATATACATGATACAAGGTAATATGTGTTATATTAGTTCTTCCAAGCCAATTATTAACCTAAAACTAATTTTTACAACCTTAAATCTATCTCAAAACTTTGAAAGCATTATGAATGACCACCATGATTGTGTAAGGTTCCTCTTTAACTTTCTTGTAGGTTGATGACCACAAGAAACTAACTGTGTGTGTACCCTTTTTGACTTCTCACTCACTCAAGAGATGAAATGGATACCAAAATTCCTTGTTAAATATTTATCATCATATTTTGAGAGGTTAAAAATAACATCACCTTTGATTTGGAATCCAAAACAAGAAAATGGAACTCCACTACTGAGGGAATCCTATATGTAGACTATGACAATGTCTTTCATTAGCAACATGAGATGGTTCATGATTGTATATTGAATAACACACATGAAAACAATGTTAATAATAATTTTAAAATAATTTTAATGATCGTAATATTCAAGTACAGATCTTGGTTTATACTTTCTATCTCAACTAGAGAGGAAACTTGTAGGGTATGAGAATGAACAAGCAAAAACATTAGTAGACTTCTAAATAATGGTTCATAGAGCATAATAAATCAATCCTTGAAAAATTTATATGGATATAAATTATACAAAGGGTAATATCTCTTACCAAGTCCCTTTAATTTTATTCCTCTCATACTAGACATACCAAACTAAAACTGGTTGACCTTTCTGGCATGTAAAGAAGAGCAATGGAGGAACATAATGGTTTTAGGCCATTTTCAAGGGTTTCAAATTTGAAAAACTTTATAAATGAGTTTAGTGGAGTTGAATTGAAACTTTATAATAATCCACATATGTCACACTCATACACAAACTATACAACTACTTAAACTTCCTCTTTTTCCAACTATTTTCTCATTTTCAACATATACCCCTGTCAGTTTTTAGTTACAAGACTGATTATTGACATATTATGACATCATACATGTTGAAGGATACTTTGGAACAATTGTATTTAATTATAAACCATTTAATATTCATGAATGGATCAAATATGACCCTGAGACATAGGACTAAAGATGAATATGACCAAGGTGATGACACATTAAATGACCCCTATCTATGACCATAAAACACATTTTAACCATAATAGTCCCCTATCTAAGTTTTTAACTATAATGGGTTGAATTATTTTGGTTTAATCATGAGATTGGTTGTATGTCATGAGAGAGATATTATTTTATATCATTGAGGTTAACATGTTTGAGTACTAGGTCTTGAGTACAAGGTGTCTTGAGAAGCCTAGTCTAGACCCTGTGAGAAGGTGTGCATAGTGAAGCTTGGTGAAGTAAGTGAGCACACTATGTGATCATGTAATTAAATTTTATATACTTTTAGAAGTGTTTCAAGGTCAGTTGTCAAGTTTAAAGTTATTAATAAGCCTAGTCATGGCTTGTAAAGTCCTTGAGAGAAGGTATGAGTATGGTGACTTGGTAATATGGATGCATAATGGAATGAGATGTTGTATGAGGTTGTTTTAGCATGTACATTAGGTGTAGAGTGAATTGATAGTGGCATTAAGGTGTGTTTATAGGACTAATGTAGCATGAAGATAATTATGTAGAGAGAGAGAGAGAGAGAGAGAGAGAGAGAGAGAGAGAGAGAGAGAGAGAGAGAGAGAGAGAGAGAGAGAGAGAGAGAGAGAGAGAGAGAGAGAGAGAGAGAGAGAGAGAGTATGGCCTAATGGGGTATGAGGTTATATTTACAAGGAAAGTATGGATATATGAGTGTTTTTATAAGTGTGTCATGTTTTTTAAAGTATTTTTACCAAGTTTTAGGTCATGGTTTGTAATAAAAATCATAAAATGTGTTTGGAGGTCTATTGATCATGCAAAATGGAGGGTTCTAAATCTAAGAGTATTTTCTTATGCTTTTTAGATCGTGAAACCTTTGCATGGGACATAAGTTGTTAAGAAGATATGGGGAAGGGTCATATCTAATAATTACTAGCATTAGTTTTAAATTTTAAGGGGCAATCCTTTATGACCAATCATTAGCACCCAAACCTATGTTAAATCCCTCTAAAACCTTAATAAGGACCTGATGTGAAATATCTTGTTCAAAAAATCCCATAATGGTCTCAAATTACTTGAAAAACTATTTGAGTTTGTATTCAACTCTTCGAATCACCTCCAGGTGTGATTGATTTGTCAGGTGTGTGAGTAGACACTATAGTAAAGTGCACATTTCTCAAAAATGTGTTGTATCAACCAAATTTAACTAAGTGAAAGTTTTCAAATTGATGAAGGTTAAAGTTTGAGACTCATGCTTTATGTCCTTGTTATTTTATGGATTGGTTCTAGTGCTCAAGTGTGTTAAACTAGTCATCTAAGCTAGCTAGTTGATAATAGGCCTAATGATGCAAACATTAAGAAACCCAGGCAATAGTGAAAAGATGATTAGGAATGTGTTATCATGAAATAGTGATGAAACCAAGTACATGGAAATGTTATTTATGAATTTTAATACATACTCATGTTTGGTATAAGTTTTGGAGGTTTGTGATTATAATGAAAAATTTGACCTGTTTGGTGTAGATGAGACAATGATGTTAAATGTGGAGTTCATTTTAACACCCCTAAGGTAAAAATAAAATTAACATGATAATTTTAAAATGAAATATTTAGATTTTACAATGGTGGGATGAATTTTAACCACTTCCTTTTTTTGTGGCACATTTTTGGGAAGTGGGTATGATTTAAAGGTGTTAAGAGAATTAGGGGATTATGTGGTTAAAACCTCACTTTTGTGCCTTATTTTATGGGGATATGGTTATCCTTATGGTTATGGAAAAAATTTCAAGGGATTTTGAAAATTATAAATAGGGGAGAGGGGTAACACATTATTCATTGTGTTTTTCATTGATTTTTGAGCTCTGCATTCTTTCTATGGTTAGTGTAATTGGTTTTAAGGTGTAGCTTTGCATCTCAAGAATTTTGGTGTGAATTTGGGCTGGAGAAAATTATCTCTATGAGAGTTTTCTTGTTTAGAGTTTTTTACTCTTGTTTATAATATTATTGAGATATTCTTGGTGGACGTATCCCACATTGGGTGAACCATGTTATATCAGTGTTATGTGTGTATTTTTGCTTAGTTTTGAATTTTTCTTCCATATGTCTCTATTATTGTGATTCTAAGGAATGATTTACATGTTTCATATTATTGTATAATTAATTAATTTTAATCACTTATTCCTAACAACTGGTATCAGAGCTAGCTTTAGTGGTTTTTCTAAAGTGGTGAATTTCAAGGAAATATATTAGCTTGAGTGGGATCTATGGTAGATAATGGTAGATATAGAGATGAAAAATTCAATGGGTAGAATTTTAGATTGTGGAAGATACATATGGAATATTACATGTTTAAAAAGGATCTTCATCTCTGTTTGATGGGGAAAATAGGACAACCTTTAGGTATGAATCTGGTAGATTAGAATTTGCTCGATAGGAAAGCACTAGGAGCCATATGGTTGTGCCTTGCAACTTTGGTTGTCTTCAATATTTTAGAGGAGATGACTACATTTGGTCTGATGAAGAAATTAGGGGAATTATATGAAAAAACTCTAACTCTAATAAAATATTTTTGATGAAAAGTTTATTTAATATGAAAATGTCTAAAAATGGTTATGTAGCTAATCATTTAAATAATTTTAATATGGTTATGAGTATGCTAACACTATTGGTATTAAATTTAAAGATGAAGATAAGGATTTATTGATTTTTTTATCCTTACCAGATAGTTGGGATAGCCTAGTTATGGTTGTGAGTAATGTCATCCCTACTAAGGGAAGTTTAAAGTTTGAGGATGTTATAGGTGTGATTCTTAGCAAGGAAATACAAAGGAAGATCACTAGGGTATCATCTTTAGAAAATGATTTGATAGTGAAGAATATGGGAAAATAAAAGGATAGAAGCAAAAGAAACCATGGAAATTCAAAGGGTCAGGGAAGATCTAAATCTAGAACCATGATGGTATGCTGGCACTATGGGAAAAGTGGACACACAAAGAAGGAGTGTTGGAAAATTTGAGACAAGAAGACCAAACATGAGGATACCAAGGACGTAAATATGAAAATAGGTAATGTTAGTTAGAATGATTTAATTTTTTCCTTGGATAATGTTTATGAATCTTGGGTATTAGATTTAGGGGCTTATTTTCATGCCACCCCACATAGGCATCATTTTGTGGATTGTGTTTAAGGACATTTTGGACATGTTTATCTAGGTGATTATGAACCATATAGTAAAGTAGGGAAAGGTTATGTTCAAGTGAATATGCATAATGGGAACACATAGCTACTAAAGAATGTCAGGCATGTCCCATAATTAAGGTGGAATTTAATTTCAATAGGGCAATTAGATAGTGAGGGTTGTTCAGTGATGTTTTTAATAGACTCTTGGAAAGTTACCAAGGGTGTTCTTGTGGTAATGAGAGGTAATAAAATTGGCACTTTGTATTTGACTAATAGTATTAATCATTGTAATTTATTTACTACAGATAGAGATGCAACTTTGTGGCACTAAGGCTTGGTCATATGAGCTAAAAGGGCATGGAGATCTTGAAAGACAAGTTACCCTGATTGATATAGGTTGATGTGGAGTTATGTGATGAATGTGTGTATAGGAAGTAGAAGTGAGTTAAGTTCTTAAGGGTTATACCTAAAAATAAGGATAATATGTTAGAGTTGGTTCACTCAGATGTATAGGGGTTAGCTCAATTATCTTCTATTGGTGGTTCAAATTACTAAGTTACATTTATTGATGATGCAACTAGGAAAGTTTGGGTTTATTGCATTAAGAAGAAATTTGATGTGTTTGAAACACTCAAGAGATGAAAAGCTTTATTTGAGAATGAAACATGTCTTAATTTGAAATGTCTCAGGTCAGATAATGGAGGTGAGTATTCTAGCAAAGCATTTGATGGTCATTGTTCATAGAATGGAATTCATAGGCAAAGGATAGTTATAGGGATACCATAGGAAAATGGAGTGTTAGAGAGGATGAATAGGACAATCATGAAGCATGCTAGGAACATGAGGTTGCATGTAGGGCTACCCCTAATGTTTTGGATAGAAGTAGTTATCATAGTGGTATGTATAATTAATAGAGGACCTTTAGTGCCTTTGAATGGAGGCATACCTGAGGAAGTTTGGTCTAATAAGAAAGTTAATTATTCATTTCTTAAGGTCTTTGGATGTGAGGAATTGGTTCATGTTCCCAAGAAGGATAGGACCAAGTTAGAGGTTAAGTCTAAGAGATGCACCTTTATTGGTTATGGTGAGGATGACTTTAGTTTCCAAGTTTGGAGTCTTAGAGACAAGAAAATATTATGGTCTAGCGATGTTATCTTTAAATAAAAAGTAATGTATAAGGATCAGTTGTAGAAATAGGAAAAAAAAGAGTAAACAGTGTTGGATGATATTACGAATGGTAAAGTGTCCAAGGAGATAGTTAAAGAACCTCCTACACATGAACCCCAAACTCATATAGTAAGAAGGTCTCTTAGGGTAAGAAAAGATCCTAAAAATTTGCCCTCATCTTTGATTTATTTGTTACTTATTGATAGTGGATAACTAGAATGTTTTGAGGAAGAAATGTGGGTGAATTCTAGGAAGAAGTGGGAGCAAGCCATGGAAGAAGAACATAGTTCTCTCATGGAGAACTAGACAAGGGATTTGGTGAAGCTACCCAAGGGCAAGAGAGCATTGTATAATAAGTGGGTATACAAAATTAAAGAAGAGGATGGAGGAAGGAAAAGGTATAAGGTCTGGTTAGTCGTCAAGGGGTTTGTATAGAAGAAAGGTATTTATTTTGATGAGATTTTTTCTCATGTTGTTAAAATGACTTCTATTAGAACTATGTTTCTTATATTTGTAGTAGAGGATTTGAATTTAAAACAATTAGATGTGAAGTCTACATTCCTTCATGGTGATTTGGAGGAGGAATTATATATGGAATAAACATAGGGTTATGAGGTTGAAGGAAAGGAGAAATTGGTGTGCAAACTTAAAAAGAGCTTGTATGGCCTTAAAAAAGCTCCATGATAATGGTATAAAAAGTTTGACAATTTTATGTTGGAATAGTGTTACACTAGGTGTCATTCTGACTATTGCATATATGTCAAGAGATTTGAGGATGGAAATCATATTATATTATTCTTGTATGTAGATGACATGTTGGTTTCAAGAAAGAACATGCAACATATTCAAGTAATCAAGAAGTAGCTCGGTGATTCTTTTTCTATGAAGGATTTGGGTGAAATGAAGCAAATCTTTGGTATGAGGATAACTTAAGATATGAAGGAGAAGAAGTTGATCTTATCCCAGGAAGATTATGTGAAGAAAGTTTTGGAGAGGTTTAGTATGCAAGATGCTAAGCTAATTAGGAATCCTTTGGTAAGCCATTTCAGATTATCAAAGGATCAGTGTCCCAAGATAGAAGAATAAAATTTAAACATATCCATGGTACCTTACTCATCAGTGGTTGGTAGCTTGATGTATGTTATGGTTTGTAATAGGCTAGATGTTGCCCATGCAGTAGGAGTAGTAATTAGGTACATGAGTAATCTAGGTTATAAGTACTGGCAAATAATGAAATGGATTCTTTGATATTTGTGAGGAACCATGGGTACAACAATATGTTTTGGTGGATCATACACCACTTTTTATGGTTATATGGACTCAGATATGTCTAGGGATGTTGATAGCATAAGGAGTATGATAAGTTATGTATTTACTATCAGGGATACAATAGTTAGTTAGATTTCCTAGATACAAAAGGTTATGTCTTTATCAACCACAGAGGTTGATTATATTGCTACTACAGAGGCTAGAAAGGAGATGGTTTGGTTATAATAGTTACTTAATGAGTTAGGGAATAATCAAGAAGTTGGGTGAATACATAGTGATAGTTAGAGTGGTATACATTTATCCAAGAACTTTGCTTTCCACTCGAGGATGAAGAACATATAGTTGCAATATCATTTCATCAAGATAACTTTGGAAAAAAACATGGTGAAGCTAGAAAAGATACATATGAGCTAGAATCCTATGGATATGATGACTAAGGTAGTCACATTGGCTAAGTTGAGGTTATGTTCAGCTTTGTTTGATGTTCATGAAGATCATGGAGGAGTGTTAAATTTTATTCAAGGGGAAATGAACTCCAAGTGGGATATTGTTAAATGTGGAGTTCATTTTAACACCCCTAAGGTAAAAATAAAATTACCAGGACAATTTTAACATGACATATTTACATTTTACAATGGTGGGAAGAATTTTAACCACTTCCCTTTTTTGTGGCATGTTTTTGGGAAGTGGGTATGATTTAAAGGTGTTGAGAGAATCAGGGGATTATGTGGTTAAAACTTCCCTTTTTTAATGCCTTATTTTGTGGGGATATGGTTATCCTTATGGTTATGGTGCATTTTTAAAGGTATTTTTAAAATTATAAATAGGGGAGAGGGGTAAACACATTATTCATTGTGTTTTCTATTAAGTTTTGAGCTTTGCATTCTTTCTACGATTAGTGTGATTGGTTTTGAGGTGTAGCTTTGCATATCAAGAATTTTGGTGTGAATTTAGGCTAGAGAAAATTATCTCTGTGAGAGGTTTCTTGTTTAGAGTTTTTTTACTCTTGTTTATAATATTATTGAGATCCTCTTGGTGGAAATAGCCCACATTGGGTGAACCATGTTATATCAGTGTTATGTGTGTATTTTTTCTTAGATCTAAATTTTTCTTCCATATGTCTCTACTGCTATGATTCTGAAGAATGATTTATGTGTTGCATATTATTACATAATTAATTAATTTTAATCACTTCTTCCTAAAAAGTGAGATATAAGGACATTAGAATGGTCTGTAAGACTAATTTTTGAAATTTAACCATTTTATCTTTCTATATAATAATTTTATAATGGTCTCATAATATCATCTACATGCATTTTAATTCTTTGAAAGTGGTCATATAGGTGTTAAAGGTCATTGTCACCATGATTGTGCTTTAAGGTAAACTAATAGTTTTGGGTAAGCAAGTTGTAGTGATGATTTTGAGGCTTTATGCCCTAAGTTAAAGTATACAATGCATATGGTTTTTTTTTTTGGGAATCTTATATCCTATCTATTATTTTCATAAGGTTTGATAGTTAATGAAAGTGATTGAAATGTTGAATCTAAAATGGTTTATCTAGTTCTGGTTTGACTCTGTGTAGTGAAGTCAAAATATTGGTCTACAAGACCAATATTTGACATTATACCTTATGTTTTTTGTTTTTTATAATGGTATATAGACGTCAAATTATATTTTTAAAGCATCAGTGGTCATGGGAAGTGTTCTTTTAGGTGTTGAATATCAAGTTATTCATGACTGGGTTTTGGAGTGTTTTGGTAGTTCTAAGGGGGCTATTTATAGATAAATGTTTGAGTCCTTTTTCCCTAAGTTATGAAGTATAAATCACATGGTGATGTTTTTAATGTCATTTAGTTTCTTTTCATGTGATTTATTATCATGTTGATGTGACTATTTTGTCTACAATCTTAAGTTTTATTTGGCAAACTTTCTATAGGTTCACATGCCTAATTGTGAATAGTGCTACAAGGAGTTTTCATGAAGGGTTTAGTGATAAAAAATGTTATGAACCTTAGAATATGTTTATTTGGGTATATTTTATCATATTATTAAAATATAGTATTCATCAATTAAGGTAATGTTTATAAATGAAGGCCTAATTGAATTAGGTCTCCTTAAGGCCTAAAAGAGGTTTTGGTATTTTATATCAAGTATAACCTATTATAATGATTGGTTCATGTTTGAAATGTGTTAAAAACCATATTTAAAGGATAATACAATTATGTATGGCTAATCAATAGGGATATGATCAAGAGGCTTATATAAATACAAGGTAGTTTTAAGCCTAAAGTATGGATAAGAGTGTGTAGAGAACAAGCAAATGAAATAGTATAGTGGTAAATATAAGGAGGTATTATAGACCATTTTAAGGGTGTATAGGAACTATCATGAATATATAATAGGGGAAATATAGGTTAATATCAAGTTTATATGACTTAATCTATCTTGAAGAGACCTAGTTGAGCGAAGAAGCCTAGAAGGTAGTTTGAGAGGGATAAAAGAGTGAGAAGAGATAAAGAAGGTGATCATCATCTATTGTGAGAGAAACAAGGTTTTATAAATATGATAAATTTTTTTAGGTGTCTGAGTTGGTTTTGAGTCATCTAGGGGGTTGGTGCCTCATTACAAGTGGGTGCTTGCTAAAGCTTAGTCAAGTGAGTGCTTAGCTAGTTGGGGTTAGTGATCCATGTGGAGTTGGTCCTTCCCTAAAGTTGATTTTTGTATTTTTAGAATATAGTCCATTTTTAGAGATCAGTTGGTTTTATTACCATTTAATGTTTCTCATAAATGTAATGTGTTATATTATTTCATGATCTTTTATGGTTGTATATGCTTTTTTAGATGTTCATGTTTGTATGAATGGTTCATGTATGCTTAAGTGGAATTGAATGAATGTTTTGAAGACACTTATTCACCTCCCCCAATACTTAGTGATTGTGATTCTAACATAGATTAGGCATCTTTACCAAAATAATGATGAGAATACATACCAATATCTAATTTTTAGACATTTGAACTATTTACATTAGTTATGGTTCACTTGGAGTTTCCATTTATTCTTGTGTTCATGCCTACAAAGGTTGATATATTGAATAACAACATTAAGAACTCTTAAATCAATGAAATCATTGTCCCATTGGGTGTGATATAACTATAATCACTCTATATTTCACCCTTAAGGATGTTTTTCAAGGCTTCTCACTTAGGTGATATCATGGAGACACCTCTAAGCTGTGGGTTGCCTAATCAATGAGTTGAATCTCTAAATATGGCTACCTCCCTTGATTATTCACCTTGAAACTACAAACTAATCCTATTGATTATAAGGGAAAATGGGGAGAAATTACTAAAGTTGATAAATAGGAGGTGATGCACCATATTTTTTTACCACTACCACAAATTTATGCACAATGAATATAGAGTTGACCTATTCATACACTAAACCTAATCTACTCCTCTTACATCATTATTTCAATATGAAGGTGGTAAAAGATTATTGGGCTAGGAGGGATGATTTTGAATAGGTCTAAAGACACTTATGTAATATTTACTCATTTAAAATTCACAAGACTACTTAAACACTTCATATGACCAACAAGAGTGAATTTAAATGGCATATAGGTGAGAAAATGAGACAACGTGCCAAGGAGAATTGAATCAACACTCGACAAGATTAATCATTCATGAAAAAAAACTAGATTAAAATCATAACATAAGGTAAAAAAAAACTTATCTATTACTTATATGGCTTATAAAAGTAGCATAACTCATCCATAGTCAAGTGGAGGATCCATTATAATGCCAAAATCAAGCATACATATAGAAGAAAAAGAAGAATAGAGAAAGAGAATAAAGGTGTCAATAGATAATGATGGTTTTCAATCACTCATGAGAGGAGTTAAGAACAATAAAACCTACCAAAATATATATTTTTAAGTCTCTTCTCCACAAGTGTGCACTTAGTTTGATGATATTCCTCTCAAAGTGGCATATGAGTTTTGTTTTTCTTTATAATTCACCCTTGAGTTCTTGAAACTGACCCTTAGGAGTGATTATGAAGTGACAAGTCATATTATTAGAATTTAACTACTTTTTATTTCCTTGTAAATTTTTTGAGGATCCATATCCCATCATCTTTCCACCTTTTTTCTACAATTCCCTTCATAGTTCTCATGTTTTCCCCCTCTGAGGCCTATTCCTTGTAGCCCTATTTTGGCACAAATATCATTATTTTGAGTGATATACAAAAATTAATTTAAAAATAAAAGCATATTTTATTACATTTTATCTTGATTCATATTCACCCAAAATTTCATGGCTCAAATCCCAATGTAGACCTACTAAACTAACACCCATCTTTTTTAATTAGGCCTAATTAGGCCTAAAGGAAACCCATAGTAATAGAGATTGTATAATACCATAAATTACTAGTCCAAAACAACCAAAATAATTTAGGGTACATCAAATTATTTCATATATAAAATTTTCACATAGTTTCATAGGATGGAACCCAAGTTATGTAAAAAATAAACTTTTAGGTTGGTCTATAGACAGGCATGAGTAGGTCAAGAGCAAATAAAAATTCATAGAGAGAGTTTTATGAAAATTCAAACCAAACTAAGACTATGATGAGGTCTTCCCATCTTAACTCAACCCATCCAATAATTGGTTATGTATGATCAATCCCAATGATTTCCCACCAAGAAAAAAAATACAATTTTGTGTTTATTTATGACTGCCAAGTGGGTTGTAGGTATTATTTAGTCCTTAAAATAATTATATGATCATCTCAACACCTTATAAGGCTTTTCATGGCTATTTAATACCTCACTATCCATTAAAACCATAATCCTAAAATAACTTATTGTATATCTTCTTGGATTCTTGAAAATAAGCTTACAAAAAGGACTCTTTAGTAGGCTTGCAAGTCTTCTTTAGGTTTGATACTTGTAGGGTTAAATAAATAATATTTTCTTAAATTATAATCATTTTTATACATTACTCATAACTTATTAGCATCTCTTTTCTCATTTTTCTCACACTTCACACCTTGATTGCTTTTCAAACATCATCTTTCATACAAAGCATGTTTCTCTTGATTGAGAATGTGGACCTACAAGTCTACATACCTATATGTCTACATTCACCTTGAATTAATATGAAATTTTAGTGGTTAATTAATCCCTTTAATCTTCTCCTTGATCTTTTAGAATAGTTTTCAAGATCCAAAACCTCCTTGAAACATTTCAAATTATCTTACACACCAGGTTTTATTTGAAAACACTAGACTGATGTTCCTAAGTCTGTACCCATGCAAGTTCACATCAAGGATGATATTAGAATTTTGTTCCATTAATATATGTTTTATTATCATATATTATATTTTTCCTAAAGTATATCAATGCCAATTTAACCTGCACTATCTCTCAAAACATTCATGATGATTTCTCATGTAACTATCTCTTTTATCTTGGAAGGTTGTAGGTGCACATTTAAATTGTATATGCATTAATTTTATGATTTGGAGTAATAAAGGGGATACTTAAATGGAACTTTTATTGATTTATTTCATCAATATCTCCTCTTTTTTCTTGTCTAGGTATGTTCCATACTTGTTTACATTTAAGACCCTATGAGAGAGTTCAAACCAATGTTGTTAATGGACTACCATCTATAATCATGTATTAAATATGTTCATCAAGTGAGTTCCTAAAACTTAAAGATTATTATTTGGTTTATATATGTTACTAAAATAAAAAATAAACCAATGTTCCTATCGGTTTCTTAACAAACAAAACATAGAAGCAACATTACTCCCTTTAGATTCAATAGGCCTAAAACTTCCTACAATAAGCTCTTAATCAAAACACCATTTAGATTTATTAGATAAATTATTTTATGAAATCTACACTCATAAAAAATTAAAATGGACTCACATGAAATTCAAGTCTAAAATATTCAATCTAATCACTTTGGGTCTTCTTTATCTAGGCACTTTTGATAACAAACTTTAGGCAGTTTTTTGTATAGTCAACATGCCTTGTTAATCTATTTGATATTTGATCATGTTGATGATTTTAAGAGACATAATGGGGATATATGAGTATTTTTGGAAGTTATTACAAATTTTTAATTCTAAATAATTTTTTTTCCATACTTAATAACGTCACAACCTAAAAAACTCTATGTACCACCTTCAAGAACAACAAAACATAATAATTTTACTACATTGGATGCTCACATGTGATAAATGATGATGGAATAGGATTTGAGATTAAAATTGAGTATATAAAACAAATATTAATTTGAATCCATTAACCTACAAACTTACTGAGACAAAAAAAATGCTTGTCGGGTTTTATGAGGGTTTTAGGCTGCTTATTTTGTTAATGAATATTCATAAATCATAGCTATTAAAAACAAGAACTAATTCCTATAATTTTAAGTTAATAATTAAACATATGAAACCCTAATATAATTGTATCCAACTCTCTTTACTCTTCATGAATTGAGCACTTGAAAATGGCCTTCACTAGCTTGCAAAGAACTGGATGGAGGAGATGAAACATTTTTTTTAATCTTCTTTGGACCTAAAAATACTACCACAAGCATAATTTGATGATAAAAACATAGAGGGACCTAAATCCATCCATTTATTACCTGAAATAACCATCTTAACATTTAAAATTTATTTTATAAGCCTTTGGCAAGTGTATTTCTATGTTATATTTCACTTTCTTGATCTTTGGAGGGTCCTATTGGCCATTATTGGCCCACATACCAGACTTGTGACCAAATGGATCAAGCTAATCATGGATGAGAAAATGAAAAAAAAATTGGATGTAATGAGTGGACCAAAGAGATCATGTAGCTTGTAAAGCTTTTGAAATACTTTAAGTTTGCTTAAAGTGTAGTTTATCAATTTTCAAGGGATAAGTCTACAGGGCAAACACAAGGATCCAAGTAAGTCTCTATAGTGGTCATAACATTTAAGAGAATAAATAAAGTTTTGAATAGGCCTTAGGATTTCATTATAACCTTTAAAGGTTGATCAAAGGATGAATTGGGAAAGTCTAAGAGCCATGTTATCCTACACATCACACAAGAATGAATGAACCAACTCATTTGTGCATTTTTTAATCTTAACTCAGTAAGCTATGAAAGCCAAAAAATTGTAATTCCATGGATTTTTTCATGTAAATATCATCCTTTGAAAGTTTCAAATCCATTTGAGATTTCTATCTCAATTTATGAAGCTTCAAATTTGAACTAGCAGAGTAAGACGTTTGTACAAATGTCAAAATAAAGTTAGAGAAAAAAACCCCTTTTGAGCTTAAATTTGATGATTTCACAAACATCAATGATGGTCACATGAATTTAATTTGATGGGATCATGGATCTAAAATTTTATCTTGCAAAATAGATGTTGGATTTTAAATATTGGGTCCCATTAGATCTAATGGTCCATGCTACATCATACATCTTGATCTGATAGTGCAAGATGAATCAAAAGGTCAACGAGCTTGAGAGGCTGAAACATGGCACATGCATGGAAGATAATAGACTAACAATGGATCTTGAAATAAATGTATGATTAACATGTGGTGTAAGTGTTTGAAGTTGATGGACTAACAAAAAATATTGAGTGTAATTGTAGAATTACCAAGTGGCACTAGCTTAGATAGAGATTAACAAGTCAAAGGTAGGTTTGATGGCTCTCATTAAATCTTACTAATCAAGATCAATGGTACATGGATGAGTTAAAATGTCAATAGTTTGAGTCATGGGCGATAGTCAATAATCAAAGGGTGAGCTCAGGACATTTCAATGAAAGTTGATAGGACTTATTAGAATCGAATAAGGTAAATACAAAGGAACCTAGCTCAAGCTCAGTCTATGTTGAACAAAATGGAAATTAGAAGATCTAGCATCACTATTCAAGATCCACAAGGTCAAAATAGGTATTTTAAACCTAATATAGATAAAGGGTTGATAGTTTGAATGATAAAATGTACCAAGCATTCCCATCAGAGCTCCATGGAGGTAAAATAGGTCTTTTAGACCTAATATAGACCAAGGGGAGTGGAAGATTATTTTCAAATAAAGAGCATGCACCTATGAACTTATTTTGTTGATCAAAACTATATGAAAACCAATAGTTTGGATTGGTTTTCAACTATAGTGGACCCAAGTTCAATTTCTCATGAAGGGTTAGATAAATGAGATATAGTGGGGGCTTTTCATCCTTTAATACAATCATAGTTTGAAAAACTATCATTCCTGGCATGGCACTATCAATTTCAATATGTGAGGATTTAATCTTCATGAACACATAAATTGGACTTAGGGTCTCAAAATGGCAAGCTGGTATTTAGAGAAGCAGTTAAGAGAATTGATTCCACTTAAACAAATTTTATCATAATGCATAACACACCCTTGTCTCTAGTGGGATATCTCAAAAAATGAGAGGATATTTTGGGTTATTAGATAAAATTAAGGTCCATTTGTTGATCAAAACTAATTTATTAGACGAATACATGCATGAAGAAAGCAATCAATGAGCTGCCACCACATGACTAGGATCCTTTCTCCACTCTTCCATGCATGTTCCCATCTCATTTTATTATATATAGAGGCTTTTGAGCTAAAAATGGATCCTTTCAGTATCCCTTTATTCCCTCTCTTGGGCATGACTAAACTATACCAAAATGGATCTTATAACCTCTTGAGATAAATATAATAATATTTTTTAGATTTCATTATTCTAGTATAGTGTGTACATGTTAATTGATTTTCATATGTGGGAGATATTTTCTCCCTTGTCAAGTCTTGATCTCACCTAGTTCCTAATTCATCTTGTTATGTAGGTCATGTTTAGTGTTTTTCATCTTTTAATTGAAGCCTACATATGGATATTATGACTAGTTAGTGTTTTACATTAGGCCTCTCCATCATTTCCCTTAGTTTATGATCATTTAGTGAACCTCTTCATGAAACACTGATGTGTGATAGATATTTAGAATCCTAGATATAGTATTTTTCTTATTTCATTAGTGTTTAATAGTAAAATAGAGTATATCAACCATAATTTAGGTGTATCACCATTATTAGCTTAGGTTTCCTTTTCATGTTCTTTCTCTCTCCATTTTTTTTTGTCATTAGTAGGTTTTAGTAGTGGAAATGAGAAAAAATGATGCATTAGAGGACCTAGCCTTGTTAAAAATCCTAGAGGTCTAACCCCATTATAGGATACCCATAGCCTAGGTTTAGTCCCATGTTAAGCTATATTTAGAAGTAGAACATGAACACTCCTAGTTAGTGTGAAATCTAGATCTCCAATAGTTATGGCACACTTGGTGGTACAAGGTCCAAAATAGTGGGAATATCTTGGTGTGGCTTTCCTTTGATTGGATTTTGGAGTAAGCAAGTTAGCACCAATGGCAAATCCAAATCAAATCTTCTAGTTATGAGCAGACTAAGTATGTCTCATTAGATATTTTAGCTAGAATTTACATCTCATTTGACATATGAGTGTAATATGGACAACTATGGTGAACATCCCTATTATCCACCTAATTATCAATAGCCCCAATTTGATCCTCATGATCCATATGAACCTTATCATCCCTACCAAGATTTTTGTCAAAGCTATGAGGAGCCTTGTCAAGTTTCTTATGATACTTATTATCAAGGGAATGGATCTTACCTTTTTTATGATCCTCACTAGTAGTATGAGGACCTACATCAGTCATACATGCAAGAGTATTGACCTAATCCTCCATATGAATAACAAGCCCATCATAATATTTCTCCTTACTAGCCCTATCATGATCCATCCATACCAGCACTTAAGTGAACTTTAGTGAGCCTTGACAAGCATGATCTAGAACTATGCTCACAAAAGTATTATGGCCAAGATGTCCCTACACACCAGATCTATTATGTGAGGGAATCATTATAACAAATTAAAGTATAATGGATACATGTTGAGATACAAAATTGGAACAATCTCATAGGTGAGTTGATGGATGTAGGTGGTTACATTCAAAGCATTAAGGATAAGATAAAAGGCCTTGAAGAGAAGTAGGTCCAACTTCACCAATCTCATGTGCCTACATATACACTACCTTAGCCTTATTATGTGCCACCCATTCCTCCCCAAGAGACCATTCCAAGTGCCCCTTTGAGTATGCCAAGTTTTTCATGTATTCCTCCGACCTTCCCTTCTTAGAGATCTATCTAAGAGAGCTATCAAAGAAAGAAGTTAATTGTTGTGGAATAACCTGCTATTGAGATCTAAGACTCCATCCTTCCTTAAGAACCCCTTATAAAGTCCTTCAAGGTTCCAAGATGGAATGAAGTGGGTGGGCAAAGTAAGGAAAGTCTATATTTGAGATCCCAAGATAAAGTAAGATCTGAACCTATGTAAAATTCCTTCATTCCTCCTTAGGAATCTTCTTGTGTTCCTTATCTTCATGAAGTCATTGACCACCTTAAAGAGTAGATGGCAAGATAATATTGATAAGAAAATCAAAGAGTTAGAGTTAAAGACAAGGAAAGGGGAGGAGAACTAGAATCAAAAGGTCAAAGGACCTCTATCTTTTCCATCTTGGAACCAAATCATGCAGTCAAGAAAATCCAAGGTCATTCAACCCCTATCCCTTCCTCTTCAAGAGTCTATATCATTTACATATTGGAAATCCATTCAAATTAGTATAAAATAAGGAGGACATGGCTATCAAAGACAAGCAATTAAACCAAGGAGGTGCCACATATATATCTCTCTTAGAGTCATCCAAATATTATCTTATGCCACTCCTTGAAGAGGTAAGCAATGAACTCCATGTTAACTCATAAATGATAATGATGAATTGTTAGATTTAAAAGAGGAGATCATTATTAGGACACCACTTGGCAAGATCGATCATGTTTTAGTATTTAATAATGTCAAAGAAGATGAGCTACAGGAACAAGTGCAAGTTAGAAATGAGATCCAATAGGAAGAAGACCATTGGCAATAGTTGTACCATGATTTCATGAGTGATATTGATGAACTTAATATGGAAGACTTGGATGATGAGATTATATATCAAGTTTGATCTTTTGAGGATTCAATTAATGCTTTGGAGCATGAAGAACACCAACTTGATGACCTCATACATCAAGAAGAGAAAAATGAAGAAATAGTGGTTCTAGATGACAAGAAGGACAAAGATGATTGGCAGCTGCAAATGAAGCTCTTTCAAGAGATTTAATATCATTTTCAAGATGAGGATCAAGTGCTTAAGAATGTGGATAAAGAGTTTCTCATGGATTACAATGACCAAGATTGGGTAGAAGATGTAGATATGCTTGATGAGCTTGAAGAACTTGTAGCCAAAAAGAAGCCTAGTATTGTTGAGGATGTTGTGGAGATCAAGAAGGTATGACTTTTTGAACCACCATTAGAGGTCATAGATAAGGAGCCATATGAAGAAGTTGAGATTGTCTGGATGCATATAGCTAACCTATTTAGAGCTACCTAGTTCTCATTGAGTATCATGGCAATGAATTTATCAAATGTAATAAATAATTAGGCATCAGGACCAAGGGTAAAGAAGTTACACACCTCATTTAATCCCTCATATCATGATGTAATGAGGTTGTCAAAATTTCCTTTTGACCCAGGAGGAAAGGAACACATAGCTTTAAGCTATATATATATATATATATATATTAGGTTAGGTTTGTTCAAATTCCTCCAAGTTTTGCTCTAGCACATTTTTTTGTTTGTTCTTTATTCTAATTAGGTGATTTATTTTCACAAATTGATCTATTTAGGTTAGGTTTCCTTTCCATTTTGTGTGTTTCCATTCAATAAGTGCATTGGGCAATTTGTTTTGTTTTACTATTTCTTTTGGTCTTTATTTGTTTCAAGAGAGGTTAAAGCAAGATTAGCAACTAGTTCCAAGTCTAAATCAATTTTTTGGACCCAAGGAGAGACTCCATGCCTAATGGACTAGACAAGGTAAAATATAATAGGTTCTCAAGCATAGCAAGCATGCTTCCCTATGAGTCACTAAAGATGTTAGCCATTATTGGCCCACATACTAGGCTTATGCCTAGATAGATCATGTTACTAATGTATGAGAAGATGAATAGATGTTCTAGATAGAATGAGTGGACCAAAGAGATCATTAGCTTGTAAATATTTTAAAACACTTTAAGTTCACTTAAAGTGTCATTTGTCAATTTTTAAGGGATAAGTCTATATGGCAAACCAAAGGATCCAAGTAGGTCTCCATGGTGGTCATAACATTTATGATCATAAAGTAAGTTTTGAATAGGCATAAAGAGTTCATTATATCATTATAACCTTGAAAGATTGAGCAAAGGATGAATTGGACAAGTCTAAGGGCTAGGTCATCCTGCAAGTCACACAAGAATGATTGAACTAGCTCATTTGTGCATTTTTTAATCTTAACTCAAAAATATGTATGAGCCAAAATATTTTAGTGACATGGTTTTTTTCATGCCAAGATCATCCTCTAAAATTTTCAAGTCTGCATGAGCTTTCTATCTTAAGTTATGAAGCTTCAAAGTTTAACTAGTAGAGTAAGACACCCATGCAAATGTCAAAAATAAAACTCGAGAAAAAAAACCCCTTTTGGTCTTAAATTTAATGATTACATGAATGTTAATGATGGTCATCTGAACATCATCTGATGGGAATATAGATGTCAAATTTGATCTCGGGAAGTAGACATTGGATTTGAAACAATGGGTCCCAACAGATCTAATAGTCTACATTACATCATACATCTTGATTTGACAATGCGAGATGAGTCAAAAGGTCAAGGAGCTATAGATGTTGACACATGGAATAAGTTTTAAAGCTAACAAACTGACAATGAATCTTGAAATCAATGCATGATTGACATGTGGCATAATCACATGAAGCTAACAAACTAACAACAAATCTTAAGTACAAATTTGGGGATACCAAGTGGTGCCAACTTAGATAGATATTGATAAGTCAAAGGTAGGATCAATGGCTCTCATTCAATCATACTAATCAAGATTAATAGTATGTGGATGATTCAAAATGTCAATAGTTTAAGTCATAGTCGGTATTTAATAAGCAAAGGGTGAGCCCAGGATATTTTGATGAAAGTTGATAAGGCATTCTTGCCCTGATCAAGGTAAATATGAAGGAACCTAGCTCAATCTCAATCTGGGATAAACTAGATGGAAATTTCAAGATCGAGCATCACTATTAAGGCTATATAAGGAAAAAATAGGTCTTTCAGGCCTAATATAGGTAACATGTCAATAATTTGAATGACAAAATGGACCAAGCATTGCCAAAAAAGCTCTATAGAGGTAAAATATGTATTTTAGACCTAATATAGACCAAGGGTATGGTAAATTATTGCTAAATCAATAACATGCACATATGAACTTCTTTTGTTAATCAAAACTATAGGAAAATTAATAGTTTGGATTGGTTTTCACCTATAGTGGACCCAGGTTCAGTTTCCCATGTAGGCAAAAATAAATGAGATATGGTGGTGTTTTATTGTCCTTCAACATAGTCATAGATCGACAAACCACCATTCATGGTATGGCACTATCAGTTTCAATATTAGAGGATTTGATCATCATGTATAATTCAAGTGGACTTAGGGTCTCAAAGTGGTGAACTGGTAGTTGGAGAAGAAATTAAGAGAATTGATTCTTCTCAAATAGACTTTGTCATTATGCATAATAAAACCTTACCTCTAGTGGGATCTCTCATCCAATGAGAGGAACTTGAGGGTTATTGGAGCAAATTGAGGTCCATTTATTAATCAAGACTAGTTTATTAGAGGAAGACACACGTGTAAAAAGCAATCAATGAGCTTCCACCACATGACTAGGACCCTTTATCTACTCTTCCACACATGTTACCATATCTCTTTCTCTATTTTATATATATATAGAGGATTTTGAGCCAAAAACTAGATCCTCTCAATAGCCCTCTATTATATCTCTTAGGCATGACTAAAATCTACCAAGATGGAGCTTGTAACCTCTTGAGATGAATACAATATTGTTTTTTTATATTTCATTATTCTGGTATAGTGTGTACATGTCAATTGATTTACATATGTGTTATATATTTTCTCCTTTGTCAAGTCTTGATCTCACCTAGTTACTACTTCATCTTGTTATGCAAGTCATGTTTAGTGTTTTGTATCTTTTGATTGAAGCCTGCATGTGGATACTATAATTGGTTAGTGTCTTGCATTATAACTCTCCATCATTTATCTCAACTTATGATAATTTAGTGATCCTCTTCATGAAACATTAATGTATGATATATATTTAGAATCCTAAATCTAATCTTTTGATTGTTTCATTAGTGTTTTAGAGTCAAATAGAGTGGATCAACCATAATTTAGGTGCATCACCATTGTTAGCTTATCTTTCCCTTTCATGTTCTTTATCTCTCCATTTTCCCCAGTCATTAGTAGGTTTTAGTAGTATAAATGATCTAAAATGATGCATCAAAGGAGTTAGCCTCATTAAATCCTAGAGGTCTAACCCCATTATAGGATATCCACAGTGTGGGATTGGTCCCATGTTGAGCTAGATTTGGAAGTAGAACCTAAACACTCCTACTTCTAGATAGGGTGCAATTTAGATCACCAATAGGTCCCACCACTCATTGCACATTTAAACTAACCTAGTTGAAAATGTGTAAGGAATAAAACACCTTGACATATATTGGAAATATGTTAGAGACCTAAACATTAACTTGATCATTCTAATTTTCAAAGGAAACCTTTACCTTAATTTCTCCAAAAATACCTTAGCGTTCAATAAAAATTAAATAAAAATGTTTCCATCTTACCGTACTTTGTATCTATAATCTCTCATCTATGGTAAGACATCACGTCACCTTGGAGGTCAATAAAAAAATACTTCACCATGGATCAACATGTCTTAACCTTTGAGAAGTAACCATAAACCGTGCTAAGATACCCTAATCTCTCCAAAACCCAAATAAGACCTTCATGAAGGGGATTAATGACAAGACTAGACTCTTAACTCACTCTTTTATACCTTTCAAGGGACCGTAATATGACCAAGCACTTGAAATGACACCTTTTTATGATAAAGTATTACTAATAGACCAAGACCAAAACTCTCTAAAGGCCACCAAAAAGGTTAGGCAAGTATAGAAGAAAAGTTTTGAATTGTCCTCACTTATCGTAGCCAATTTTAGCTAACATGAACTATAGTTAGAGTCATATTTGGGTCATGCAGGGGTGTTTAAGTATTTAGAGTCTCTATATTGGCACTTCTAGCATGTTTTCATAGTTTTCCTACCAAAATTTTTTGTTCAAATATTCAAATTACCTTGTAAATCCTATAATCCCTTCTGGTTAGTTTTAGGGGAATGATCCTTGGGAAAGGGACTTAAGAGTTTGTTATTATGATTTAAAAGTCACTTTACCCTCATGTAAACATAAACATAACTTATTACTCATCTAGAAGGGTGGATTCTAAATTTAATAATACAAAATAAGCAAAGCTATGTTAAGGAGAAAATAGTTGAGAAGATCTTGGTCTTCTTAGGTAACTAAACCTAACATTAAACATCAAAGAGAAGTGAAAATAAGTCTAGTGGAGTTGGTGAAACCATATAAAGAGTATTATTTGTATTTTAAGACTAATCATAGAATATAAAGCTAAAGGAGAAAATTAGTAAACATAGACCTACAAGAAATAGATAGACCTATAGTGAAAGAGTATTGAATTAGACCTCAAAGAATGAATCCTAGTAAAGGTTGAGTGATGTTGTAGATTGCTATTAACTACCCTTATTTATCTTGCTATGACACAAAAATAACAAAAACATATGACATGTTAGCACGTTATTGGAAATCCAAGATAAGAAGTACCCCATAGTAGATTAAGGTTAATTGGTTTCATAAAAACATCATTAGTCTAAATTAAGATGGACAGTCTAGTTGCTAGTAGAAAAAAGGCAAAGGCAAAGATTGAAAATTACCTTAAAGAGAGAACTAAGATTGCAGTACAAACAACTAAAGAAGATGGATAAGATCAAGTATGAAAATATTAAGGTATATTTATCAGATAAGTGAGATAATGTTATTTGTATAAGATACCTAAAAGGTATGGATAAAAACATTACATGTGTGTTTGAAAGTGTTTTTGAATGGACTAGTTGTAAGCCTATGACTAAGGCTTAGGGAGAAATTTTCTAAGTGTTAATAATAGTGAAACCTATAGAGTAGATTGGATAGAGTGTGTGAGATTGAGAAAGGATTTTATTAGTATTGAAAAGACCAACATACAAGGATAATCCTTAAATAATAAAGTTTTTTTTCAAAAGTGGTTAGTGTGGATAGACCTAAAAGGGTATATCAAGCTTATTGAAAGAATATAATCAGACCTTAAAAAACTAGTAAGAGTTAAGTGGTTTAAATATAGGCCAAAAGAGAGTAGATATTACATAAGTATCTTGGGATGAATGTAAAATGGTTGTAGACAATCATGAGGGGTAGAGATGGTTTTTCATCTCCTACACTTGCATGGATGAGTCCTCTGAAAACACCTTAGAGTATTCTCTCTAAATCGACATGAACAAGACATGGAAATGAGTTTTATCTCATAGAAAAATCTCTCTTAAAGGGCCTAAAATTGGTCAATGGGGGGCATATATTTTTCCTCATCATCTTCATTTATGAATCATCTACAAGAACATGTTCATATGGGAATTATAAGGCTAGAATTACCCTTATCTGGTCTTAGTCATGCCCTACGAGTGCAAGTTGTAGTTGGCCAGATGGATCCATTAAGAGAATCTCCTCATCCTTGAGTGTAAAAAGTGAGTGAACTTCAATCACACATTATAGGATAATTATGAAGGCTAGAGATAAGACATTAACTCCATCCAAATCCTCTAAGAACACCCCATAGAATTCTCTCTATATTGATATGACTGAGACATGACAATGAGTTTTCTCTCATAGGCAAATATCTTAGAATGAACCAAAGGATGATCTATAAGGGGTATATCTTTTGTATCATCATCCTAATAAATGAACCATCTTCACAAACACATATGTATGGGCATTTTATGGCTATAAAAACATTTTTCTAGTCTCAGTCAGGTCTTGGGAGAACAAGTTTTAGTTGACTAGATGTATCCATTAATAGAATATCCTCATCCATGAGTATACAAAGTGAGTGAAATTTATTTACACATTTTAGGATAACCATGAGGGATAGAGATGCGTCATCATCTCCTACACTTACATGGATGATTCCTTTGATAACACTTTATAGGATTATTTAGATCTTGATATAAGCAAGACATGGTAAAGATATTTATCTCATAGCTAAATCTCTAAAAATAGACTAAAAGTTGCTCAGTGGGGGCATATCTTCTAGCTCATTAACCCAATCAATGAACCATTTTTTCAAACATGTCTAATTTAATATATATAGGGGTATACATTGTATATTGTGGATAGAATAATAGTAGTGAATAGGAATAATAATCCCACATGCATAGAATGGAATAGTGGGATAGATTAGAATAGTATAAATAGAGGTGTATAGGCCATTGTAAGAACATCCAAGAAAATATCAATCAATTAGAGTGTTATTTTGATAAGGAGGTATACCCCTTAAAGTGGCAAGTAATTGTAGAGTTATTCTTTCCCACCAAAAGGGAATATTGTATTTGTATGTCAATATAACTAGTATTTTATGTATTTTAGCATAGAGGTTCTTAACATTTGGTATCAAAGCTCTTTCTAGGGCCATTTATGTATATATTTTTTCTTGTAGGAAGTTGAACAAGATAGTTTTTATGATTTTGTGTACCATATGCTCTCACCTTGCCTTAACAGGATCCTAGTGATTAGAAAGTGGATGGAAATCATGTTTTTTTTTTCTATTTTATGAGAAGAGTTTTCATTTTATTGTTTGGGCATTTAATTATTGTAGGAGTTTACATTTGCACATTTCCATGAAGGGTTTATGTATGAGAGGAATCTAACATTAGTGTAAGATATTTTAGAGTGGGTTTTTTTAAGAGTGGTTTTAGTTTTTTATATTGAGAGATGTGTTTTTTAAAGATATGAGTAGAAGTTTATAATTGTTAAAGTGTAGGTTTTGTGATGACAATTAGAATCTAAAGCTAAAATCTATAAATTAAAAGTGTAGATTTCTATTTTTTGCCCTAAAAAACACAACTGTTCCTCTACATTATTTCTCATAATATAATGAATCACATCAAACCATTTATGGGTTTTATGCATCTCATTTCTAGATTTGTAGAACACTTTGAATTTTTGACTATTGTGTAGTAGTTGGAATGTTATCTTAGTTTAGTGACTACTATTGTGTAAATTTTAAAAATAGAAATATATGGAAGTATCTGTGTAACAATACATTTTTGGTTAAAGCTAAAATCCAATCCATTTTAATCATAAAAATTTCAATTTTTAGTCATGATTTAAATCACCTTATTCAAATTGACATAGTGGGAGACTATCACACAAACTTTTCCAAACTTGTCACTCAATGTGTTAGATTGTCTAAGGATTTCCTCAAAACTTGCTTTATCAATGGACTCCATGAGAAACTTCAAGAAAAGGTTAGAATGTGTCAAGCTCAAAAATTGATGGAATTCATTGGCTTAGTTAAGCTTTCATAAAATCACATCACTTGTAAATTTTGCCAATCTCATTTAGATGCACCCTAGTAGACACTTGCAGAGCTTGTGCAAGCAATAAAGGTGCCCAAACAAGTACCATAAGTGACCCAACCACCTACTAAATAAATGCATAAGGATTCCATTGAGAAAGAATAAGATGAATAAATAAACATATGTGTTGATTTGGAGGAAGTTTACAGTGAATAGTATGAGGATCTCTTTCACTTGGATGAAAGTGATTTCTTCAGTCTTCTCTTCCTCAAGTCCTCCACTTCTCTAATTGCCTCTTATTTTCAAATTCACTCAATAAATTCCATATTCTCATACATGGGATAGATTATCCATGATCACATTTCCATTTATTTTCTTTTCCCCATCACCTTTAAACAACAACCTCATATTATTATGATTTTGTTCACATTATTGTTGTACATGATCATATCTAAACACAAGAAGAAGTGGAAGTAGCAAAGAATGCATGGATGTGCCTCTATCTATTCTTATACATATTTTTGATATGTAATTATTTTCATGTTTTGAGGATGAAACATATCAAGGAGGATGGAATGTAATATACCTATATAGGGGTATATATTGTATATTGAGGATATAATAATAGTAGAATGAATAGAAGTGAATAGTAATAATATCTCACATGTATAGAATGAAATAATGGGATAAATTATAATAGTATGAATAGAGGGTCATAGGCCATTGTAAGAACATCCAAGAAAATGTCAATCAATTAGAGTGTTACTCTAATAAGGAAGTATCCCCCTTGAAGTGGAAAGCAATTGTGGAGTTATTCCTTCCCACTAAAAAGAAATATTGTATTTTAATGCCAATATAGTTAGTATTTCATGTATTTTAGCATAGAGTTTATTAACATCTAGTTGGTCATTCTAGGGCTAAAATGGCCCTTTATTGGTCCCAGTCGGGTCCCAAGAGTGTTAGTTACACTTGACCAAATGCATCCCTTCAAAGAATCTCCTTGTCCTTGAGTGTGAAAAGTGAGAAAAATTTAGTCACATGTTATAGGATAACTAGGAGGGATAGAGATGAGCCATCATATCCTATAATTACACAAATGAGTCCTTTGAGAACACTCTAGATGATTTTATCTAAATCGACATGATAAAGACACGAAATTGAGTTTTTCTTATAAGAAAATATCTCAAAATAGACCAAAATTTAGTTAGTAGGGGCACACATTCTAGTTCATTAGCCCAATCAATGAACCATCTTCATAGACACGTTTGGATGGGCATTTTAAGGCTAGAATAGTTTTTATCTGATCTTGATCAAGACTTGAGAGTGCAAGTTATAGTTTATTTGATGCATCCCTTAATACAATATCCTCATCCCTAAGTGTGTAAAGTGAGTGAACTTTGTTCACATATTATAGGAGAAACATGAGGGATAGAGATGAGTTTTCAACTCCTACAATTATATGGATGAGTCCTCTAAGAATACCATTGAGGATTCTCTCTAACTCGATATAAATGAGACATAAAAATGAGTTTTATCTCACAATAAAATCTCTTTTAAAGGTCTAAAAGTTCATCATTGGGTGGAATATGTTATGTCTCATCAGCCCAATCAATGAACTATCTATATAAACACATATAGAT
This sequence comes from Torreya grandis, assembly GCA_037957365.1. Lineage (NCBI taxonomy): Eukaryota > Viridiplantae > Streptophyta > Pinopsida > Cupressales > Taxaceae > Torreya > Torreya grandis. The sequence continues at coordinate 3,066,703 of JARHVA010001759.1, forward strand.
GGGTGTTTTAAGGCTATAGTGGTCATTGTATGATCTTGGTTAGGAATTGGGAGTGTCAGTTACAGTTGACTAGATGCATCCCTTAAAAATATCCTCATCCCTAAGTGTACAAATTGAGTGAAATTAGGTCAAAAAATGTAGGAGAACTATGAGGGGTAAATATGATCCATCAATTCCTGAAATTACATGGATGATTCCTTTGAGAACATCTCAGAGGATTATCTCTAACTCGACATGAGTGAGACATGGTAATGAGTTTTATCTCATAGCTAAATCTCTTAGAATGAACCAAAAGTTGGTTAGTGGGTGCATATCTTATGGATTATCAACTTAATCGACAAATTGTTTATGTAAACACATCTAGATTAGCATTTTAAGGATATAAAAAACCCTTGTTTGATCTTGTTCAGGCCTCAAGAGCATAAGTTATGGTTGACCAGATGCATCCCTTACAAGAATATTTTCATATTTGAGTGTGAAATATGAGCAAACTTACATCATGCATTATTAGAGAACTTTGAGGGATAGATAGGAATTATTAGCTCCCATAATTACATTGAAAAGTTATATCAATAACCACAATAGGATTATATCTCACTTGACATGGGTGAGATATGGAAAATATTTTTATCTCACATCCACATCTCTCTTAAAGGGCCAAAATTTAGTCAATAGGGGGAATATATTATGTCTTGTCATCCTAATTGATGAACTATCTATGCAAACATATCCAAATAGGAAATTTAAGGATATAATATCCATTATTTAGTCTCATTCAGGCCTTGGGAGCACAAGTTGCAGTTGATCAAATGCATCCCTTAAGAGAATCTCCTGATACTTGAGTGTGCAAACTAAGTGAAATTCAATTATGCATTTTAAGAGAACTAGGAGGGCTAGAGATGAGAGGTCAGCTCCCAAAATTATAAATATAAGTCCTTTGAGAACACCCTCAAGGATTCTCTTTGATTCAGCATGAGTAAGACATGATAATGAGTTTATTCTCACATCCAAATCTATCAAAATGGATCAAAAGTTGGTCAGTGGTGGCATATCTTTTGGATCATTAGCCCAATCGATGAACTATCTATGCAAACACATATATATTAGTGTTTTAAGTCTATAAAATCCATTATCCATTCTTGATTGGGCTTTGAGATTGCAAGTTGTAGTTTACCAGATGTATCTCTTAAGAGAATCTTCTCATCCTTGAGTGTGAAAATTGAGCAAAATTTCATCACACATTGTAGGAGAACCATAAGGGATATATATGAACCATCAACTCCCACAATTGCATAGACAAGTCCTCTAAAAAACCCCAAGATTATTATCTCTCATTTAACATAGATGAAACATGATAAGGCATTTTCTATCATAGTTAAATCTCTCTTAAAGGGCTTAAAGCTTATTAGTGGGGGGCATAACTTCTAGCTCGTTAGCCCAATTGATGAACCATCTTTACAAACACATATGGATTGGTGTTTTAAGGGTAGAATAACGTTTATGTGGTCTTGGTATAGATCTAGGATGGAATGTTGTATTTGATCAAATGCATCCCTTAAGATAATCTCCTCATCCTAATGTGAGAAAACTAAGCAAACTTCCATTATGCATTGCAAGAGAGCCTTGAGGGATAAAGATAAATTGTCAGCTCTCACACTTTCATAGATGAGTCCTATAAGAAACCCAAAGAGTATTATCTCTCAATAGACATGGGAAAGACATGACAAAGAGTTTTCTCTTATATACAAATCTTTATTAAATGGCCATAAGTTTGTTATTGGGGGAATAGCTTCTAGCTTATCCTAATCGATGAACCATCTTCATGGACACATCCAAATGGGTATTTTAAGGATAGAAAAATATTTTTATGGTATTTAAATGGCCTTAAGATATAATTTTTTAGTTCACCACATGCATCCATTAAAGATAATATTGTCATCCTAAAGTGAGAAAACCTAGCAAACTTTTGTTGCACATTGCAATAGAACTGTGAGGGATAGAGATGAATCGTCAGCTCCCAAAATTTCATGGATGATTCCTATAAACAACCCAAAGAGGATTCTCTGTCACTTGACATGGGTGAGACACAAAAAGTTCTCTCAATAAAATCTCTCTTAAAAGGCCAACATCTTGTTAGTGAGGGCATAACTTTGGTCTTATTATCCCAATCGATGAACTATCTTTGTTGACATGTCTAGATGGGTGTTTTAAGGCTATAAAAATGCTTGCTTAGTCTTGGTAGGGCCCCAATTAGAATTTTTTTATTTACTGAATATAATGACCAAGAATTTGTGTGGACAAAATGTTGGGCCTTGAGACCATGAACTGGTTTCATAATGGTTTCTCAATCTATTTTATCCTTCTTACGTCTCTAAGTTCCATGTCAAGAACATTTGTAGATTAGTCACACATGGACATGAGAATATTTTAAGACCTTTTTCAATCATAAAACAAGACTAATGGCTTAGTTTTAGGTTTGTATGCATGTTCCCATGCATATCTAAGCAAGTATGCAAGGTTATGACCAAGAATAAAGCATGTTTGTGATATTCAAATTAGTATTTTTACATTACTTCATAACCCATTTATTTATATTTACTGAAATAAGTCAATGATAAAATAAAATTGGAAGAATTTGTAGTGATTGAGACAAAGTGAATGTAGAATTTACATAATCACAACAGTTAAAACTAGTTTGAATTTTATAAAAAGCAAAATGAATAAAAATAATTCATGGGAATGAAGACAAATACATGAATCACAAATGGCATATGTGCTTCTAAAAATCATGCACACCCTTTATGATTCATAAATCCAATGATCATACCATTTATTGTGAAAAAGGTAGGTTCTCAAGTGGCATACAACCTTTTCAAAGGGCATATGCCCTTTGCTTTTTTTAAAGGGTGTATTCCCTTTTTAGTTTTACAAAAAAAAAATTTGACCTTTTCCCTCAAAATTTGGTTTGGTTTTATGAATTAGGGAGGGGTGAACCTACTCCAAAACCTGTCATGAACTAGTCCATTTAATTTTTTGAAACATTATGTATTTTCTATATTTCATGATCCATCTAATCACTCAAATTTTATTATTTAAAAAATAATATATGGATTTGTAGAAGGGAAAATGTAGTTTTTAAATATATAATTTTTTAATGTTAAACTATTATTTATAATTATTACTTAATTTATACACAACATACTTCATTATGGAAAATACACATCTCATTACAAATACTTTTATAAATTTTTGAATAATAGTCAAATGTTTATAAAACCTATATCTCAACAATCTACACATTGTCAACTATGCTTTTAAAAAAATGATTTTCATGAAATTAAGGTCAAAAAGTTGTGTTCGTACACTTGTAATTTCAATTTTTTAGGTGTCTTGAATTGTAAAATTATATATATATATATATATATATATATATATATATATATATATATATATATATATATATATATATATATATATATATATATATATATATATATATATATATATAAACAATATTCTCAAAAATTTCCAACATTTCACCTATCCATATATGAAGTTTCATACAAAAATTCATTCATTTTCTCATAAAAAGTGTGTTTGTACACATGTAATATCCTTATATTTTCAAAAAAATGACCAACCTATTTTACATAAGTGTATTTATTTTTCATGCTTTTATCTTTTGGGTATTGAAAAAAATTATATATTTATAAACTATAATCAAAATTACACAATTCATGTTCTTATGCCATTGTCAAATGCATTTTCAAAATGTCTCTAACATTCTATCCAAATTCAACTATTTTTATTTTAATAAAAAAGTGTCACTTTAATACCCTGTTTTGTCCCCCATTATCATCTATCTACCTTACATACATGCTTAAATAATAATAACATTACTATGATTACATATTCTTGACATGTTGACATGATGCTACATAATTTTATCTTTATTACGTGATACAATTAACTCTTATTTTGAGATGAGAACTTGCCGGATACATCCATCATCTAAAAGTGGGGTGTAGGGATGGGGGGATTCAAGTGGTCTTTTATTATATATTCAAGCCTTCATGAGCATAAAAATTAGATTTTATGATAGAGTGCAGGTTTATAAGATTTAAAGTAACTTAAAAAAAATCATGAAAAATTATAGGTTGTAAAGATTCAATGTAATTCAAAAATCAAATTTTAAATATTCAAAATATAGGTTTCAAAGATTCAATGTGATTCAAAAAATAAAATATAGGATAGATATTTCCATATTGATACAAATTATAGGAGCATATGACATTCATATATACATTTACTTTACAAATAATCAAGTACATAATCATACACACTTGCATACATATGCATGACCATATGTAAAATAGTTACAAGATTAAAAAATACAGGTTTCACATATAATTATAGTTGAACATATAGATGCATGGCATTCCATATAATTTGGAACATATTCAAGGGCCACGATACTAGGTCATGCACACACACACACACACACACACACACACACACATTTCAAAATCAAAATGAATGATATTGGTTCATATATGCATTCACTTTAAAAATAATCAAGTACATAATCATACACACTTGCATACATATGCATGACCATATGTAAAATATTTAAAAGATTAAAATATATATGTTTCACATATAATTACAGTTGAACATATAGATGCATGACATTCCATATAATTTGGAACATATTCAAGGGCCACGATACTGGGTCATGCACGCACGCACACACACACACACACACACACACACACACACACACACACACACACACACACACACACACACACACACACACACACACACACACACACATTTCAAAATAAAAATGCATGATATTGGTTCCTATGAATATTCACTAAAATAAAATTTATATATTTAATGGAAAATGTTTTATTCTCTTCAAATCTATTAGAAATGCAGTCATGATAAGGGCATGAATATTATTCAATCTCTTTTGATCATGCAAATTATAATCTAGATCTATCTATAGCATTATGATCCATTCTTTTATGGATTATGTATGTTAAAATCTAGTTACACTCAATGGCCTTTTCATTACTTATAGTGAACCCATTCTATGATTCCACCTTTATGTTATAGGTGATGTGCATTTGATTCTAGTGGCACTCAAAAGCCTTGGTATCACTTATATCAATCCCATCATGATTTCACCTTATTTTTTATTAGTATAATTACCAATTCATGAGAGTTGGAGTATGCATATTTCCAACTCAAATGGATTGATTAATTATTAAAAAATTGGTATTAATCACTCTAAATTTACTAGTAGTTTAACATCAAGAACCATCTCTTCAAGTTCTTTGACAAGGGGTCACATTTATCCAATTATTCACCATCTCCTATAGGTTACAAGGCAACATGGTTTCATATCATACGGGTGTGCTCCTTCCTTATTATCTTTCTGATTTCAAATATCAGTGTTTTATTTTTTTCAAATTTTAAATATGAAAAATGACTACTTCATGTGGTGTAGTAGGGGTTTTTATTGATTTTATAACATAATTGAAGATTCTTATCAAAGAAAAAGTGTATTATGCACACTCTTATTTTTATTCTCCTTTACCCTATAAATTTTATTACTAGAAAAAGTGGGGGGATGTAGATATCTAAATCTAGTCATATGTACTTGACAATGTTAATTCTTGGCATATCGTTAACCACCCCACTTATACCCAAATACATAACTCTTATTCACCATTATTTAAACCATTTATCTACATACAATATGACTGACCCCTTAATTTTATATACATAATACACATAATTTCCAATTGAATGATATAACCTCTCTATATCACTCTTAGACTACTTTACATCTTAGAACAATTATCCTTGATTCTTTGGGATAAGTCTGTACTAGGTATGCAGGTCCATTGTTGTGGACCTGTCTACCTAGTATGGACTTGTTCCAACACCATTTAATGGATAGTTTCCAAATTTTAAATATTATTATGGGTCTTTCCACACATTTAAAAATATTGGTTAAAGTTAATTTTAAAAAGGTTTCACTATATAAGAAAATCAAAATCTCATTTAAAAGGGACTTGATTTCTATCTAACATCTATCTTTTATACTACTAAAGATTAATAAATTTTGTCTCATTCTTCTCAAATTCAATATCAATCACTAGGATTATTTTAAAATAAAATTTTAACAATTTAAAATCAATTCAAGAGATATCATTTTTAGGTATCAAATCCAAATTTATAGTTGCATATATATAGTCAAGGAACACATTTGCACAATCACTCTAGGTGGGAGAACTACATGTGGATCGATTCCCTAATTATACTTTCTAGATATGTAAATAGTGGTCAATCAAAAAATGGGGATATTAGGATCAAATAATCCTATTACACTTCCCCTCTATTTTTATATGTTTCTAACTTTGACAAGTACCCCTAGGTATTTTTTAAAAATATAATGAAAAAATGATTTTTGCAGAGCATTTACAATATTTAAATATCTCAGTGATCTCATTAGGCATAAATTTAGGTGGAAGAATAGTCACATATTATTCATAACTAGCATGAAAAAATCGTATTCAAATGACATGATTGGCCTCTATTGTTGTCTATGGATCACATACGTATTTAGATCAATTTTTTACCTTTGTTCCCAATCTAGATCTGTCACAGTCCTATCTCATTCTAATTTACACTATATTTCATTAGTTAAAGTCAAGTAGAAACAATAAAAAGTAATTATATTCTATTTTATTATACAAACTTTTTCTAGCATATGCCAATTTTCAGTTTTAGTTCAATCAATTCTAATTTACATTCATAGTTATGATTAAGTGTCATATATAACAATCTAAATAGATCTATCAATTTCTGCACCTATTTTCAGAACATTGTATTTTTAAACAAAAATAGGGTAAAACACATATCAAGTATATATGTATGTATGTATAAATACATACATACATACATATGTACGTGTGTACACACACACACACACACACACACACACACACACACACACACACACACACACACACACACACACACATGTATGTATGATTCTCTTCATAATAATGAACATAAAAATGATCGTAGAAGCACTAATTAATGATCAGATAGAACATGTATGATATGTATCATGGAATCACACATAAATATGACATCACAAGCTTAGTGTAAAATCTTAGATGTGTCCACATATAACACATAATTTCATGGAGATTATGCACACAATAAATCTTAGAAACTCATATGATAACAAATAGTGTCACACAAAGTGAGAGTCACGTATAAAAAGAGTCAAACCATGAATAATAATGGCATGCAAAATCACAAAGAAAGATTCAAAAATATCAAGAATCATAAAATGAACACCAATCTCACATATATTTAAAAATAAAAATTTTAATTAATAGGAATAAGATAATGAGAACCTAATGTAAATAAAAATCACTAAAAAAAATTCAAACATAACAAGAGTCTCACAATGAACATCAAATGTCACATTGTTTTAACCTTTTAGGACTTAGTTGTAGGTAAATCATATGTTGATAAAGGTTCAAGTATAGTAAATTAGGGTATAAATATGCACTAAACAAAACCCCTAATTTATAATAGAACTAACTTAATTTGATATTTTTAAAAATATAAATAAATAATCTAAATAATAACTTTTGGAAAATGACTAAAATAAGAGATCTAGAGGTTGTAAACTAAGAGAGAAGATGGTCTAAGTGTTGAAAAAGGGATCCATGTGTAAAAAACCTTCCTAGGAAATAACACCCTAATTCGATAGTATCACCATGTGGTGATAGTGTCCCTATTTTGGCACTAGTGTCTTATATGTAGAATTATTCTGAGCTTCTGGGTGTAGTTATGTCTAGGTACGTCAATCTTATTCCTATGTTCACAATTTTTGTATCTTGTATATGACATATTTTGATTTATTTTATGTTAAAACCCTAATACTCAATGTTAGGTCATATGGTTGATACAAGTAGTAAAGTGTGTTTTTATGGGGTAGGTTGGACATCCTCAATACCCACTATGATGAGATTTGCCTACATACTAATACTCCAAAGAGGTATCAAGATTGATGAAGTTATTTCCACCTAAGTGATGCTAAAAATACAAGTTAAGATAGTGTGAATGTTGACTTGAGTACTTTGAATGTGCTTGAGACTAAAAAACTAAGTAATCTAAGCTTATGAATGTTGTAGATGGTTATATGTAAAATTAGGGTATAGTCAAGATTGATAACCTTGATTGTGCACAACTTGTTTTGAGTTTATATGTGTAATTTGTATCTAATTTACATAGAGTGGTTAGAGGGATAAAATTCATGTGTATATCCTATTTTAGTGCTTATATATGTCTTAAAAGAGGTCAAGGTTTAACCTAAGTGATCTTAGATTTGAAAATATATATGTTAGTAGAAAAAAGAGGGAAAGGATAGTAGCACCAAAATTAGGACACTAGAACCATGTGGCATTACTATCCCTATTATGGAGCTAGTGTCTAGGTGGTAGAACCTAAGGTACTAAGGGAAAGGATATCAAGTTGAGGGTTTGGGAATACTTTAGGGATATCTAAGGACACTTGTGGCCTGCACAAAGGCTAGATAAGTTTGAAAATAGGCCCTAAGATAGGTCTAGGGATAAACTAGGGATGGATTGTCTCAAGTAGTACTCTTAGAACTCAAGTGTCATTTTTATATGATTACATTTTCCCCCATTTTTTTTATAAATTCAAAAAAATAAAATGACTATGACAAAGGAAAAAGGAGCATACCTAGACTTACCTAAGTGGTCAAGCCTATGAATCTAGATATGAGTATGTGAAGCATGCTCTATTGCATATCCTACAAATGAAATGTCCATTGATCATTCCTTAACTAGTATATATCTAAAGAAAAGATAAAACTAAGTGAAGAGATAAACCTAAGTAAAGAGATAAACCTGGGTAAAGAGATAAAATTGAGTAAAGAGATAAGAGAGAGGAAAGGAATGAATATACCTCACTTGGTACATAAATAAATGCATTAACCTAGTGATAACCTATGTGTGTTTATATACATAGTGATCAATTAGTGAATAAATTAGACCAAGCTAATGGATTTCTCAATCCCTATGTTTGGGTGGCTCAATAACTCAATCTAGTTTCTACTCCATCATTGTTCACCCCTACTTGGTGGATCATGCCCTATGAATAACTTAGATTAGACTGATAGTGTGTCCCCATCATGTAGGTGGATCAAGAACTCAAGTAGAATATTAATCCATCATTACCTACCCATTTTTATTAGATTAATATGAAACTAAAATTATGTGATGTAACTAGAGATGTGTAACTAATGATGTCAACTATGTAGCCACTCAGGTATATTAGGTAGTTCTGAGCCACTTGGGAATGCCAACCACTAAAAATGGAGTAAAGCATGACTTTGGTGCATAACCTAGAACCTGGAATATGATGTTTACAACATAGATAATGACATGGAGTTTGTCATTCCATCTAATCAATTGGTGTATAAGAGGGCATACAAAAAAAATTGTCATGCACATGCCTCCAAATATAATATCTGAGTATATGGATTTTATGTTGAGTTGTAATACTCTGTGTATGAGTATTTTAACTGAAATGGGAATGATCATGTTGCACATGATGCCCCCAATCTATACAAACTAGTATGAATTTGAGCTAAATTGAACCAAAACTAGTAATTTGTAACTGAACCTATGCAAACCTAGACTGTACCTATTGTAATTTTCTAGATAATCTAGAATTTGATGAAATTAAAGATATTATATAGTGGTACCATATCTTGGAAATTATTTTCATGTGGTATTAGTGTCCCAATTTGGGTGCTAATGTCTAAATTTTCTTTTTTATTCAACTTTAACTGATCTCTATGTCACTACTTCCCACTGTGTTTTCCTAGGACTGATTCAATTTTCTAATCCTATGTGCTGAAAATTTTACTTTGAGTGCATCCAAATAGCCTGATCTATATATCAAACCCATATGCATGCCCCCTCTTTTGATATGAGTTGTTGAAGTTTCACAAGAACTATCCTTTAAATAAAAATCTCTATAAAATGTTTGTTAGATGGAGCATATAAGATATCTACATAATAAACCAATATAATGTAAATACATAACATCATAATGTAAGACATTCTAATCATAAGTTTGTAATATTCAATGTATTTTAGGTCTAGCATTCACAAGGGTTTCAAGATAAATGTAACAATGTATATAAATAGAAAATCTAATTAATAACTGAGTAGCTACCTAGGGGGATGGGGTGTGATGTCCATCATGAAACCCAAGTAAGAATGGTAAATACATGAGGTTCCTCATGGCATATAAAACATGATTGTGTAACAAGTAAGAGATCAGTGTCATGGACATGATGGATACAATAAAACATACTTACAACACACATGAGGCATGCAAAGTATGCTAAGAGGCCATAATACAAGTGACATGGGCACATGTCACTAAATATGAGAAAACAAGACATACAAGGACATGTTCAAATGCCCACATACACAAAAAACAATCAAGTTATCTTAGACCACATGGAAGGATAGGTTCAAATGTCTACATATACAATAAAAAAATCACACACAAGGAGATGAGCACATCTCTAAAGCATACATACATTGAAAATAAGTGGCATAGATCCATAGAGCAATGGCATATTCAAATGACCTTGAATATAATAAACATAGAGAAAAAATCAATTCTAAACTAGGAAAGATATAAATGAAAGTATGCATGAACATGTGGTATAAATCTATATAAGAGATAGGATGTACAGAAGCTGAGTCTAAATAAGTATTATTTGGTAAAAAATATGAGTAGGTGTAGGATGATCAATATCAAGATATAACAATTCTAAATTTATAATCTAGAGTTTAGAAAGATGTAACTTGGAAATCAAAACTATTTATGAGATGCCCCAAAATGGGCAAATATGTTAAATTAAGAACATGTGTATCTATGTGTACGCCCCAAATGGGTAGATAGTAGGAAATCTAGAGTGATGTAGTGGACCTGAGTCATGTAAAAATCTATAAGAACTCAAAAAGAACAAGTGAAGCATGTATGTATGATAAAAACTAACTATACTAAGATAGCGATCATATGTAGTGTCTGGAAAATATAAGAAGTGTTAACATGGTAATGCATACATTCTATAGTTTATGTTTTTTGAATAAATATTTGAATGTATTTGTGTTTTTGACATATTCTATTTTTTTAATTTTTTGGATATAAGTTATGTACAAGCAACATGAAAATTAAACTATATACAACAAGAAAGAAATGAGGGGAATATTTACAATAAGGGAGGAACAATATTAACTGATAAGTCTCATGGGATACTAACTATCAATATAGCCTATGTAAAATAAAGGAATGATGATCTTGTGTGTTATATGAAAAGGTAACTGAGATCTTAGAACCTATTACATTGAGCGATCTATATTTGGCACTACCTATGAAGTGTTAGGAATCTATGAAACTAACTATGGTTTTCTATGAATTATACCAGTCTCAAGGACCCATTTCATATATGTTTTAGATGACATAATTTCCCTATGATGAAGACCTAATAACTCATTAATATTGATTGTAGAATAAAATGAGTAAAGGGAGGCCCTATAGAATTTGTAACATATATCTGATACAAGGGTATCTCTAATAATGTTTTCCATGGGTGAGTATGTGTACATGGTAAAAATTTAAGAATCAACCTCACCTACATTGGTGGCTCAACTAAAATCTATGGTGTACTAATGATAAATGTGTTCAAAACAATAACTGATAACTATGGTGTAACTATAAGTGGGAAAATTAGAGAATACTCATATGAAATACTCTCAACTATGATCACCTAGTTTCCATGTATGTATTTAAGGCATTTTTACATGGTAGATAGGGTGGATCATAACTAATATATCTATGGCCTACCCAGTAACATGTAAAATGTGCCTATCCTAGGTACTACTAAGAATCTAGTGGCCACATGTGCTGGTCTAACCTATAATGTAGTTATAATCTCCCTAATGGATCTCTAAACATGGCTACTAAAACCATGAATAATTATGTTAGTAGGATAAATATCCTACTCCTAATACCCCAAGTGTTATATTATTTTGATAGTGCACATGTTAATACCTAACCCATTGCCAACCATAACACTCTAAATAGGATGATGATTTATGTAGGTGCATACAAAAAATGCATATAAATTTGAATCATCATCCATGATCTCCTTCTCTAAGAAAGTGATGAGTGGTCTAGATGGAACTTTAGTATGATACACACCAATAATATTTTATAATGGGTGTGCATCCTTTATAGTAGTGTGATATGATGATGGTGTTGGATGTGCTTGATATGTGAAGTGAACACCTAAAGTTCCCCTTGCCTCATTTGTTATATTCTTTAGAAATGGATTTGAAAATATTTTCAATGTCTTAGCTTGCATTTTTTGAACTTTGGGTGCCTTTGAGGGTGTGCCCACATCAATTATGTTGGCCTCTATCAAATATTGTATCTTATGTTTCAAGGTGATACATCATTTTTTAATATGGCATGGTGCCATGTGATAATCGTAAATGCATTAGAATCAATGATTTTTTGAAGAGACCATGTCATATCAACCCCTTTTATGGGAAGGATAGATATGACATTACATTTTAGGAGTTGATGTAAAACACATGCTAGCGATTTTGGAAAGTTGGTGAAAACTCTTCATGGAGGAGCTGATAAAACTAGGTGAGTAGATGGATCTGAATTTGTCTTAACTATGGCCTTTGGATCACTCTTGTTTTTAGTGGCCCTTACTATAACTCTTAATATTTGATTGTGATCTAGTTGTATATTTTATTTTACCCATAGAGATAAGCTTGAATTCCCTTTGTTTCACTATGTGGCATAAATATGTGAAGGTTAGAAATTTATTGAACAAGATTGCTTCATGTAATGCTGGTATTAGGCTTTATTTGAATATGTCTTGGAGCTCTCTATCTTCGATGGGGATAGTCATCTTTGATAATATAGTTTTATATCATAGGATGTATTTTACAATAGGCTCATTGGAGTTTTTTTACAGTTGTGCTACTTGAGCATATGAGATCTTATTATTGATGTTAATTGAGAAATGTGCTAAAAGCATATCTTCCAATGGAGATAATGTGGTAATAGACTAATTTGGTAGATCATAGAACCATTGTAAGGTATAGTCTTTTAGATTTCATGGAAATAACTTAGTGAGGTGTCAATCATTATACATTTAGTCCAAACATGCTACGTGTAAATCTAGGATATGGTGATTTTGGTCACCCTTACCATCATATAATTTAATCATAGGTGCCATGAATCCATATAGCAAAGGAGTTACTACTATGTGATGTGCCAAAGGTGTATGTAAAATAACATGAGAATACAAGGCATGTGATTGGCCTAATATCTACCTTTTCAATATGTAAAACCTTAACCTATAGAGAATGAATATCATGCATAAGGGATTATACATATAAAGAGGAGGAACTAGCCATAGGAGGTGTAACATCCACTAAATGTTGTCAAATTAAAATAGGTTGTTATACAAGCCGAGTTGGCCCCAAAGTAAGTGTAACAATATTGTTATCTGGTGGAGTAGATGATTGACCATTATTTATTTTTTAAAGTTCTTCTTAGATAATATTGATAAGGACATATTTCATAAATGAATGTTTGGAAAAAAATCTTGAAATTGTCTCTTATCAATTTCATCAAATTATTTATTGAATATTGCCATTAGAGATTAGGAAGTAGGAAAATAAATTGTTGTATATTTTGAACCTTTAAAGAAATTTAATCTATGAAAGATTTCAAGAATGAAATAGTGAATTCTTTTTGAGATTTTATAAATGATATCTAAATATAGAAAATAAAATGATAAAAACCTTAAGAACATCTAAGGTTATGGTTTAAATAGTGTTTAAAGTAAGTTAGGTTCACCAAATGATTTAACCTTTTAGGGTTTATGGAGTTTAAACCTTATGTTATTAAAGGGAATCAGTATAGTAAATCAATGTATAAATATGTAATAAATATATCCACTAATTTGTAACATAATTTACTTAATTTGACCTTTATAAATAAATAATGTAAATAAGAACTTAGCTAGAAAATGAATGAAATGGGAGATCTGGAGGTTGTAAATTGAGATAGAGGCTAGTATGAGTGTTGAAAACAAGATCTAGGTGTAAAAATACTTCCTAAATAGTATCACCCTAATTGGATAGTAGAATCATGTGGCTCTAGTGTCCCTATTTTGTCAATAGTGTCCTTTGTGTATAACTATTCTGAGCTTCTAGGGACCTTATGTTTGGGTTTATCAATCCTATTCATGTGTGCATGAGTTATGGATATTTGTATATGACCTATTTTGAGTTATTTTATGTGAAAAACCTAATCCCACATGTTTCTAGGGTATATGATTGATAAAAGTGGTAAAGTGTGTTGTTAGTGGGGTAGGATAGACATCCTCAATATCCCACTATGATGAGAGTTGCCTACATACCAATACTCTGAAGAGGGACCAATCCTGATGTAGTTCTCCCCACCTAAGTGCTAGTATAAGTGTAAGTGAATCTAGTATGAATGTTGAATTGAGTATTTTGAATGTTATTTAGACTATAAACCTAATTAATTTGATCTTAGAATGTTGTAGATGGTTATATGCAGAAGTCAGGAAGAATAGGGATTGATAACCTTGATTGTGCACAAATTATTTTGAGTTTGAATATGTAATTTTCATCTAATTTCCATTTAGTGTTTAGAGGGATAAAATTCATGTATATATATATATATATATATATATATATATATATATATATATATATATATATATATATATACTATTTTGGTGCTTTTGTGGGTCTTAAAATAGGTATAAAACAAACCTATATGGTCTTACATTTTAAAATATATCCATTGGTAGAAAAATGATGGAAAGGACAATAGCACCAAAATTGGGACACTAGCACCATATGGTGTTATTATCCCTATTATGATGCTACCACCCAGACACTAAGGGCCAGGATGTCAAGTTGAGGTTTTGGGACTATTTTAGGGATGTCTAGTGATTCATGTGGCCCAAAAAAATTCTAGATAAGTGTAAAAATAGTCCCTAAGATAGGTTTAGGGCTAAGCTAGGGATGGTTGGTCTCAAGTAGCACTCTTAGCACTCAAGTGTCATTTTTAGGTGATTACACATATAAAGTCACAAAGAAAGATTCAAACACATAGAGAGTCACAAAATGAAATCCCAGTGCCACACAAAGTCACAAAAAAATATTAAAACATAAAAGGAGTCAAACAAATAACATAGAATGAGCACCCAATCTCACTTAGAGTCATTAAGAAAGAGTTAAACACAAATCATAAAATGAACTCTCAATGTCACACAAAGTAATAGTTAAACATAAAATCAGTCACATAATGTAATATATAATAAGTATCACACCATTTAACACACAAAAAATAAATCATGCATAAAAAAAATCAAGGATAATCTACACAATCGATTCATGTCATCATCACACATAGTAAAATATAATATCAATGGAATATATTAGTTTAAGTAATATGCATGAGATAAATCCATGTGTAATAAGTGAAAGTTGATCAATATGATCAATTTAATGGTCATAAAAATATTTAACCTACACAAATGTATAATGATGCCCTTAGTGTAAGCATGCCTCCAATATAGATCAGTCACCCCTAGGTGTATGAATATCCTACATCTGAATGCTCATGTCATATGTAACTTGTATGTCATGCATCTCATTCATCAATACCAAAAAACATATATGCATATAAAAATAGGATATATAATCTACCATGTATGAAATAAATCACAAATGTGTCATGTAAAATAACAACACATGTTATGCATAGGTATTAGTTTTTTTTGTATTTTTGAGTATTTTAATGTATTGTGGGATGCTTATGTGTAAAATTATCGTAAGTGAATGATATTTATATGGTACTCCATAGTTTTTTATTTAGGTTAATTCAATCAATAAATCCTTGTCATCATGCATAGAACAAGAATGGTTAATTAATATAATCGATTCATGTCCATTCTAAGTAGTATACATAATATCAATCCATGTGTAATAATATAAGTACCTCAATATGATCAATGGAGTGGTAATTAAAAAATGTAAACTATGTAAATGTATAAATATTCCCCCAATGTAAACCTGCCCTTAATATAGTTAGGTATCCCTTGGATGTAGGAATGTTGTATAACTAAATTTACATTTAACATATAATATGTATATCTTGCATATTACTCATTTATACCATATAACACATTTGCATAAAAAAATTGGATATACAATCTACTATGTATGTGATAGATCATAAATGAGTCATGTAAACTAGTAATACATGCCATGCATAGGTCCTTATTTTTTTGAATATTTTTATTGTTTTATATATTTGAATATGTTAATGTGTTTTGAGATGCCTATGTTTAAACTTGATGTAAGTGCATGATGTTCATAGGGTATTTAAAAATATTTTATTTAAGTGAAATAAATTGATAAACCCCTATGACAAACTTGTTTGTGGTCATAAATGGTCCTATCTAATATGGTTTTAACTTTCCTTTAGTTTCTTTATCTATATTAGGATTTTTTTTTTTTTTTAAAAAAAAAATTAGGACCATGTCACTAGTTTAAAATTATCGATTTTGAATCTTATTTTTGTATTCTTTATTAATGTGATTTTGATATACTCTGAGATGTTCAATAGTCTTTATGGATTTTTCATCTAACATTTATAGCTCATGAAGTTTCATTTTATGATACTAGTTATCATAGGTGATCTATTTTAGATAAACACACAAACATGTTATATCAATCTCTATAGGAAATACAAATTTTACTTTATTTATAAGAGAATAAGGAGTAACCCCCATGGTTGTATGAACACTCATGCAATAGGCCCATAAGGCATACAAAATATGGCTACGCCTATCTTCACCATGCATTTCATATTTTTTAATTAATATTTTACTGATTTTCTTATTTGTTACTTTTTATTATCCATTTCTTCATGGATAATAAGGAGTGGAAAATATTTAACACAAATATTATTTACCATGAAATTTAATAATGGTATTGTTCTTAAATGATGATCCATTATTTGTTACAATGGTTGATGGAAATCCAAATCATGAAATTATATTTTTCATTCAAAACATGAATATATCTATTCCTCCTATAATTGATTAAGGTGGTACTACTTACACCCATTCCATAAAATATTATATAATTTTAACAATGAACTTATGACCCTCTGGTGATTTTGGATTTATCTTTCTTATCATTTCAAATCCCCAAAGAGAGAATGTCCATGGTGATAAAATATGTTATAGTTCATGTTAAGGTGTGTGACTTAAATTACTATGTTGTTGGAACTTTACACATAGTTTTTCATGTTCTTGACATTATTTATCAATTATGGGATAATATTAACCCATCCTTAATAATCTACAATACATTGGTTTTCTACTAAAATGTACACCACATTCACTATTACGTGCCTCTTGTAAATCTATCTTAGCCTCCTCATAGATAAGAAATCAAAGTAAATGTCCCTCCAATGACTATTTAAAAATAACCCATTTAATAACAACATAATGAATTGCATATTTTTACAGCTTATGTTTATAATTCCTTGAGAAATTGTATGAGGTAATAGATTTATGCAAAAAATTATAGATATCATTATACCATTTTTAACTACTTACACTGTGTTTGACAAAAAATGCCACTAATACATCCATGTTTGTTTTTGTAATCATCATATAATGAAATTTTACTGATTGTCATTATTGTCAATATGAACTAGATAAGCTACACAAGCCAAACATCTGCATGAAAGTTTACTTTATGATGTATTCTCTCAATCACAATCATATTATATTATGTAATTAATCACTATAACATATCTTTTTATGGGATCAAAATTTATTATTTTTCATTATAAACATATCAATCATGATCATTTATGAGTTGATAATCCCCATACATGTTAATATATTTTATCTACAATGTATGTGTGGAATATAATCCAAGAATCATTGCCTCATATTCTACTATAATATTTTTTTATGAAAATGCTAAGCAATATGTGAATGACATATGTTATCCTTGAGGAGTAATGAGAATTATTAATAATATAGAACATGTGGAACATTTAGATCTATCAAAGTATATATTTTTTATTTGATTGGGTAAAAAAATGGTTTTATAGGGATCCTAGAACAAAAAAAGTATTATACAGAAGTATCAATAGGACCATCCATGGCCAACCAATAAAAATAATAAAAACTAACTATAACATACTGAAAGCAGGGGAAAATAGCAATATGAAAGATCAAGAGGGGGACCTCCAATGTTTCCTCCTCCTCTTTAGGAGTCTTCTCTACGATATACCACTTGAACTTTGAGATATTTTCCTACATGTGATTATTAGATCCTTATGATGCATTTCCTGGAAGAATCATTCATGACCTCTTCTAGCCTTAAATCTTTAGGGGTGTCTTCTTAATGGTGGCTAATTTGGGGGAACCAGGCAAGGGGTTTTTATGATATTTGACAACTATTTGATAGAGGTTTGATTAAACTTAGAGGATTAGATGAATGACTTCATAGTGGATTCAACCTACTTATGTAGGTCATTCCAATCTTGTATGAGATTGCCAAGGGTCAATCCTACCTCCTGCACCTTGGTATTGAATTTATCCAATTATTCCTTATTATTTTTCAACTCTCCAATAAAATAGATTTACCCTTCTAGGTTTCCTCCTTGGAATTTCCCTCATCAAGGGTGATCGACTTGGGTTTGGGGATGAAGAGCTTGAGAAGAAGGTCATCGGTAGGGGTTTTATAAAGACTAGCCTGGGGGGTGCTCACAAATGGGAGGTGGGACCCCAAAATGGGGTCTTCCTTCAGGGAGTCCTCTTGAGAGCCCTCCCTGGTAGAGGATCCCCTGGGGGACCTCCCTCACTTATAGAGTTTGGCCATGTTCGACAAGAAATAGAATTATCCCCTAGTACAAGATGGGGCTGGACTTGTTTACTTGATGATCCAAGGTAATGCATTCTAGTGACTTAAGTAGGTAGAATGATAGGCTGATATTATAGCCAATAAAGTGATTTAATAACAAAAAAATGATTGGAAAAGATCAAGGTATTTTACCCTCTAAGGTCATGTATTGCATTACCTAAAGACATATTTCCATCCAATGTTGAGGAAGGCCTACCTAGGAAAACCCTTCTTGTCAGTCGTCATAAACTCATTCATGAAAACAAATATTTGAAGGAGATCATGTTTCTTGGTTTGGTCCTTGAAGGCATTTTTACCCTCATAGGACATGATAATAGCCTCCCCAATAAATTCCTCCTTGATAGTGATATTTATGCCCTGAATTACCACCATGCATTTTTTCCATGCATAGACAAAGTCCCAAGCCACATTGGAATCATGCTCAATGATTCTCACCATTAAATTTGTGAGACCCTTATGCCTAAGCTTTTTTAAAACTTTTTTCTACCCTTGCACTTCTGCACATGATATAGGCTCAATTCATTCTCTATCTCCTCCCACTAATATAGTGACCACAGAGTCAAGGCAAATGGATGGATGGTTCTAGAGAGTGTGAGTTTGAACAATGTGAATATTTCTTGAGAAGCCCACTGTTATCACCCTATATCAATTACACCACCTCATATTATCATAATGGTAGATGATCATGTTTAAAAATCATCCCTTGAAAGAGATATTATGCATGTGTGATGACATGATGTCCCAACCAAATAGTGGTACTTTCATCCCATAAGGCCTTTAGAACATTATTTGGTACCTGGCCTCCTTAGTGCCAGCTAGAACATCTCAAAAATTAACATTGATTTGGGTTGTGTGAACTATTAGTTATGTGGCTAATTGATCTATAATTACTTATCCTTTTATGTATTTTTCATGTATGAAATTTAAGCCAAATTACATAAGTAACATCACTGATTTATCTATGTGTCCTAATAAATTTGGTTTTTTGATGAGATAATTTAGTAGGTCCACATTTAAAATAACACATGTTTCATTATTAAGCATATACTATCAAAGTTTTTGTATTGAAAAAAAATATTAGACATAAATTTTTAGTTCATTATAATTTGTATCACTATAAAAGTCTAAAACTAATGTAATATAATGCACTTTACATATGATTTCAATCATATTGTGCAAAAAAATATTATAATTCATGATCTATAGCATAAATATATATTAATAAAAGCTTATTCAGAATGAAAGGCATGATAATTGGTGGATTAATTAGATATTATTTGATTGCATCAAATCCATGTTTGCATTGGAATTACATTCAAATTATGTATGTTTATTTAACAACCACATAAATTTATGTGTCCATTTAGCGAAACAACCCACAAAATGTCTTTTCCCTAAACCCTTCCTCTGAAAACATTAGTTGCTTTAACCCTTTTAGTTGAGGCATGTCTACAATAGATATCAATTTATATGCCTCTCTGAGATATGATATATACTAAAATTTTCCTTAAGATACCTCAAATAAACAATTTTTTGGGTTTATATGCACTTTTTATTTGCATAAGCATTCAAATATTTATCATAAGTTTGTAGCATGATCCTGTCAAAGTTTAAGTTTTTATAGCAAATAATCAACATAATATTCCATGATTCTATGTATAAAATAATTAAATATGTGTTGCATATCCATTTGATAAGTATCTCTTGCATTATTCAATCTAAAGGGTATGACCACATAAGAAATTGTCCCAATGGTGGAATAAATGTTGTTTTAGGTTAGTCTTAATATTTATTCTTATTTCATTATATACAATGAAATCATCCATGAATGATAACATCTCATAACTAGTCATACATTCTACAACCATATTACTATTATGTAATGAAAAAATGTCCTTAGGATAAGCCTTTTTTAGATCATGAATTTTTTTTCAATGTTTAATTTATCCATTAGGTTTATCAATTGATACAATATTAGAGACTCATGTGGGGGGTCCTTAATTTATTTAACAAACCTTACATCAAAAATATTTAAATTTCATATTTAATGATATAATCTAATTTTTAATGCATATTCTTATTTTATACTTGATTGGATTTATATCTAGGTGAAATACTATATTAGGAATTGAAACTACAATGTTAGTTCCTAATATATCTAAATAATCTCAAGTTAATAACTCAATGAATTAATGTAGTAAATATCTAAATGATTTTATCTCATCATCCTTGAGCATGTTTTCAAGAAGGAAAGTATTGAATATTTGTATAGTCAATAATTGAATTCATTATTTCTTAATCTATCAATGTTGATCTATATTCCACATATAGTGTAGTATAAATTATCTCACGGCCATATACTTAGATTTCATCCTATCAATGTTTGGTATCTCTAAAATATGTGTGGTAATTTAATTTAGATATAATTTTTTTATTATTATATAAGGGAGTGGAATCCTCATATGCTCCCAAACAATGTAAGATAGAATCATCATTAAAGAACTTGTCTAATGTCTAACTATATATAAAAAATGTATAATCAATTAGGTTAGTGTTATTTATCTAATTTAACCCATAGGAAGGTTGTTCAAGCCTTCCTAACTAGATGATAGTGTGGAATCACTTCTAGGTTGTGGGTAGCCTAATTGGTTAAGTGAGTCTCTATATTGGGCTAGCTCCCTTGATTCTTCACCCAAAAATACAACTAATGTACCATAATTATGAACAAAATAGATAGAAAAGAACTAAAATGGGTAAGAAAACATGGATTTGATGCACCAAATATAGTTCCCTCTACTTGCTAATGTTTGCACTATGAAATACAAGATTACAATCTGATTTACACAACTTTAAGATAGTTCCTCCCATATAAGTGTTTCTATATGAATGATATGGCTAATAAAATATCCAAGGTTACAAATCAAGAGTCCTAAAAGAAGACATTAATT
The DNA here is from genome assembly GCA_037957365.1 of Torreya grandis. Classification (NCBI taxonomy): domain Eukaryota; kingdom Viridiplantae; phylum Streptophyta; class Pinopsida; order Cupressales; family Taxaceae; genus Torreya; species Torreya grandis. The sequence continues at coordinate 3,088,811 of JARHVA010001759.1, forward strand.
ATATTTCAACACTTGAACTTAAAAATCCATTTGATGCACTTCATATGACCTATGTAAAGGCAACTAACTCACATAGAGGCATGAATGGAAAGTGCGAATACAAGGAAGTATTACAACTATCACTAACATTCATCTCAAATTAAATGAATAAAAGAATAATAAAGTGTATCTCATCTTGAATTTTGTTTCAAAGGCAATAAAAAGTATCAAATTTGGTATGGTTTTGCCATACACATTTAGAGGTTACAACAAATGCCTTTAAAGGTTTTATTTATATTAGAAGAGAATGGAGAGAGAGATAGGACAAAGAGAGAACTCATAAATTTTCCTTCATCATAAAAAAAATTACAAAAAAAAATGACACAAGTCTCCTTGGAATATGTTTTCATCTTACTCCTTAACCTTCTAGGCCATGTCTTGGTAAATATCTTCATGAGGAGTGGCATGGAAGACTATCTCGATAGATTGATTATTTCTTGGATCTAACTCCTCCATGGAGTTACACATTTTATTATTAGAGGTAGTTATAAGTTTTCCTTTTGAAACTTGGGATATTTGAAAACCTTTTATGTCATTCCCCACCTCTTGTGATGCTTCTTATTCATGTGAGATTTGAATTTGAACTTAATGTCTTCCTATCATATTCTCTCTTGAAATCAAGGTCTAAATTTGAAATTAAGATATTATTTTGTGATTTAGACACCTCCACCATGGCTTTATACTTCATATAGTTACTTTATTAATTTATAGAGGCATTGTATGAGCATTGAAGATCAACTTGTAGTTGAGTTTCCATACTTACTTGACAAGAAAGTTATAAGAGGATTTTATACCTAGAAACTTAAAGTGACCTTGAGAGTCAAGAATGAACTTTTTATTTTTATCTATGACATTTAAAATATTTTATAAGTGACATTATAGTCTCATCAAGGTGTTTTGAAATTTCTTTGATCACTGAGGTCTTGGAACTAGTCTACTTTTTACCTTCTTGATGCAAGAATACTCACAATCCTTCATTTGATAATGATAGTGACTTGAAACCTATGTTTCCATAGTGAATTATTATTATGTGAATTTTTAATCACCACATTATATCTATCTTGTCTCAATGATACTTTTCAAGTGTTTAGGAGGACATATTGACTTCAAAACCCTATAAGTAAGCTAAAAAAATAGTTTTTTGGGCCATTTTCCATACATTCATAGCTTACACATGCAACTATACTACTATTTCAGGTGAATATTATATTAATATGGTAAATTAAATTATTTTTAAAATAATTTCAATCCATTTTAGGAACTTTGAGATCTGATATTCCTCATCAAGTCTCTTTAGAAGGTTTTAGCAGGGTTTAAGGGTCTTGGGTTGTTAAGGATTATTCATAAAGGATAAAAATCTAAAATATCATATAATTTAATAAAATATAAGTAAATAAAACCATTAAAATTATATTAAATTCATTTTCCACCATACATAAGGACAACATACAAGTGAGCACAAGAAAGGTCTTCTTGGGTTACCAGACCTATGTGTGGAGATCGAGAAGGTATTTCTTTGTTTAAAAAGACCTTAAAACTACACATTTTGGTATGTACATGGTTGATTTAGGTATATAATACTTTAATATATATTTAAATAAACTTATTCATGTTTTATATTTAAAAAACTCTTAATCTCATTTTAACCTGAATCAAGGGTTTGTTGGCAAATTTGACATTCTACCCCTAACTGCATGTTCTTCACTTTTTATCAATCTAAAAAAAGTTATAATCACCATATATTATTCATATAGTATCATTATTAACCCAAAAAAAAATCCAAACATTCAACCAATGCCCAAATCCATATTTTCTATGCCTTTTGAAGGCAGACCTGTAGGTCCTCCTTAAGGCTTAACATTCTGTGAGAGCTCAAGAATGGGTCATCTCTTCAATGTTTCTTATTATTCACACATGTACATACCTTATAAAAATTATATAATGGATATAACACATTTAACCACAATAAAATGCATTCTCAAACTAATATTTTCACCTTTTCTCATGTTTTGCATAGGTAGGCCTATAGGTGTTTGAGTAAGGTTTGGGCCTAATTAGGATTTTTGGCTATTTTTAATATGTTTTCATCTTTTAGACCCTTTTTAAAATTTATTACATGAAAAAATATACATAATTATTATATAATTACTCCTTCCATGTTTATAATAGGCTCATTATCACTTGGGTATTCATTTGAACACATCACAGTTGTATATTTATCTTTGCATAGTCCACTTAAAAAGTGCCTAGAGAGGATTGTAGGTGCATTTTTGGTGTCAAAAACTTATAAATTATCTTGTGTATTATATTAAAAAACTTTTATGTATAATATATTCACTCATTCACCTAAAAATACCCTCATGTTATCTTGCATGTCTTCAAAATAGTGGGAAAACACAATTCTAGACCTGTAACTATGGAGTGTACAATATGAGAGTATGCCTATTTGATATCTGAAGATCTTGTAGATTTTTAAATATCCTCTATGTACCTATATATCAAAAATATATTTTTAAAAATATTTAGAGCCTACCAATGATCTTCTTATTGGTTGATCTCCTATAGAAACATAAAATCATCACTTGACTGCATGCTTAGTATTCACACACATTCCATCTCCTCACTTGTAACTTGAAAAGTCTGAATTAAAAGCTCATTAATAGTTTTTAATGTATATTTTAATATATAATAATGTCTTCACAAACCTAATCTACATTTCATTATCATTTTTATGTTTAAATGTTGACCTACAAGTTTTTAGACCTGTAGGTTAACAAAACCTTTCTTGGCCTAGTTTTGAAAGCATGACTTAAGGATATCAATATGATCATCATATAGAGAAGGTTATGAATTAATTATTAAATGTTATTTAATATTATTTTGATTTTAATTTTGAAATCAATTATTTACATGTATAGATAAAACATGCTCTTTTCATCTTACAATCTATTGGGATCTTCTTCTAAGTCCAACAACTATAAATACCTTATCTTTAGATTACAACTCATATCTAAAATTATGTATAGATTATCCTGAGGATATATGAGATTCATATTTAATCTATAGAGGCTACTTGAGGTGAATAATAGTCCACAACCCACTAAAACCTTGTATATCACATGAAAACAGTGGAAGAAGTCCATTTCTTGATAGATGCACATGTATACATGGTATATCTTATTGTCTTATAATGATATGGATATTAACTCATACCTTAATATCACATTTTTATGGTTCATATATTTCCATCTATCTCATAAGTGAATATTTGAAAAGAAAACCGAGCTTTTGGGAAAAGAAAGGGCATATTGTCTGCTTAAAGTATTAGAGATTGTTCATAAAGTTGAGGAGTTTGATCAGGCAATAAATTCCACAAACTATAATTTCATTAGGCCCCCCTCATTTTTTGAATATATTTGAATCCAAATCTCTCTATCTCTCTCATCTATGAACTATCCTGAAATTGGTGACTTATATGAGCTTACCAAGTAAACATGTGAACTTGATCGAGAAATGGAATAGGTTTTTTCCTTGTTTGGATTTAAAACTCATTCATTTTCATGTATTTGGGTCTAATGGATATAAAAATATCCTTTGGGAGGTTTTTTAGTTGATAATAAAATTAAATTTTTTCTAATAGGCCTCCATATGTCTATTTTCTTCAAGAAACTACCTATTTTTCCTTCTTGAACTACTAGAGATGATGAACCAAGTGATCATGGAGTATTTTTTGCCCTATATGGAGGTGGATAAATGTGCCAATACTTATCTCACTCTTATTTCCTTGAAATTTTATCTTTATACCTTACTTTAATGTTATAAAATATTAGTGGTTAGTTACAAAAGGTGATTCAATGTTTTAAAACTAGTATTAAGACATTTTGAGCAAGGTTTATGGATAAGTACTATATCATGGGCTCCCACAAGTGTTATATGACACAAAACACCTCTATTTAATGACATATACCATCATAATTGACCTTATCTCAAATAATCATATTAAACCATTGCAATAAGTAATACAAGTGAATGTTCAAGAAAATTAAATTTTTAAAAAGTACCTTAACCTCTCCAAAATGATTAAAAGGAAATGATATCAACTTACTAGTTCTGATCCTTGGTCATATTTCTTAGCTTATAACATATTTCTCCTTTAAGGGTCATCATTATTATTCTTTGATCATGGTTCAATATTGGCCTTGAATTCACACTCAAACCTTAGATTTTTCAAACTTACCTTAATCTATGTTAAACACATGAAGGAGACTATATTGAATGACCTTTATGACAAGACTAGATGACTTGACCTTGTTTTCAACTAGACCATCCTAGGAGACTATGAAAGATACTAATAAAGACATAATTCCTATCATATTGAGACCAACCATGACTAACACAAGACCTTTATGATGTCTATCAACAAATTTAAGATCATGAAACCCAAGATTTTGAATGATACTCACCAATGGTGGATAATTTTGTCTAACAATTAGGTCATACTAACTCTAGTGTTGACAAATGATGAAATTCTTATACAATATTAAGTTTTTTATTTAAAGAAATGTTTATAAACATTTACTCTCTTTTTATCATTTCCCTTATTTATTTTTGAGTCATCAATATAATAATTCCTTGTTTACCTATATAATTAAATAAAGTGACGGGATTAATAATTCCATGTGCATATTTTATAAATTTTTATCCTACATATCAAAAAATTTATATTGAATACCAAATCCATATTTTTTTAAATATGTTTCGCATTTGGTAAAAGAGTAACCGTAGTGGATGTTGGTGTTGGTATATCAATGTGCATAACAAGATGCCCACAATCTTAAAGATAAGGTTGCATGTGAGGTATGCCATTTTACATAAGTTATCTAATTAAACAATGCTTTAAAGGTTCCTAATCCATAATACATGTATACATATCCTTGATTACTAAATTTGATATGAAAATTTAAATTAAATGGGATTACATGTATTCTTCCCAATAGAATATTAAAATTGAGATCATTGGGCATAAACTAACATATTATAGTTATTATTTTAGGACCTGAAATAAAATAAAATGTAATTTATCCTAATTATTTTTGAGATATATTCTTCAAGATCTAAATATTAATATTAGATTAATCAATATCCTTGTCTTCTACACTATGTAGATTAAGGAAGGAAATATTAAAATATTTAGTCTAGATCCTTTATCCATCAAAATTCACTTATTTCAAATATTTAGGATTTTTACTTAATTATAAATGGGAGATGTTTATTAATAATATTTATGGGAGGTAAGTCTTCTTTCTAAAAAAAAATACTCTCCTCGGTTCATCATAATGTATTTATCTATAGATACTAAAATATGGTATTAGACACTTGGAAATGTTAGTCTTGATCTACCTTGACCCTAAATGGCTTGTGCATACATATATGACTATTATTTTACATCCTATCACATACAAATGCTTTACATGGGTTCAAATTCTATAGTTTCTATCAGTCAAGTATAATAATTTCCCTAGTCTATTACAAATTCATCAATTATACTACTTAGACATATCTAAAACATTAGACTAGTGCATTTGTCTCCAAGATAGAACCATAAGACTCAAATAGTACTAGAATTACAGTTTCCTCCAAACATTAGATTTATATCCCACACTAAATAGTGGTCACATTTAAAATTTAAATCATTCCTATAAATTGACATATATGTTGAAAATGTTGGTGATGTGATTATATACCTCAAGGGTCATATAAATACAAATTAAGTCTAATCCTCTTTATCATAAATTGATTATCGTAGATACATATATACACTATTGTAAATTCAAATAGACTTACCTGTTATTTACAATTCAACAATTAGACACAAGGAAGAGGTCATATCCAAGTCTAGAGCACCTCAAATCTAATTTAAAGTTGTTATTTTCTAAGTGTCAAAAGCTAGGTCACAATTTGCATACATTGAATGAGTACTATTATACACATACATCTAATAGGGAGAAATATTTGTTGTTTTAATTCCCTATTTGGTTTATTATATATGTATGTAACATTTGATAATTCAATCAAGAGTCATGGAGGTCAAATTAACTCACCTTTATTCCCATTTTATAAGCCAAAACTTAGTGTCAAAAGTGTACATTGGGTTTTAAGTGAAGGAAAAAAATTATAGGTAATGTAAACCTAGGTAGACCTAGATATCACACACAAAGACATAATAGAATTAATTTTATATGCCTTTAACAGAATATAAAGTAAACATATACAAAGACAAATCAATCAAAACTCAAAACAAGGTGATCAACAGTAATGACCAGAGGTTGATGATAGCATCTAAATGAGTCTAGAAATCTAGCTCCTGATCTAAATGGCTCACAGTCTAATTTCCTATTTTCCTTTCAATGAAAGACATTTTGAGCAAGGTGTATGGACAAGTACTAGTATCATGACCTCCCATAAGTGTTATATGACCCAAGAGACCTCCATTTAATGACATAGACCCTCATACTTGACCTTCTCTCAAAGAATAAAATTACATTGCAATAATTAATACAAGACAAGGTAAAAGAACCTTAAACTTTCCAAAATTACATTAACCTCTCCAAAATGATTAAAATGAAATTTTATCAACTTAATGGTTTTGATCCTTGGTCATCTTTCTCAACTTAGAACATATTTCTCTTTGAAGGGTCACCATTCTTCTTCTTTGATCATGGTTCAATATAGCCTTGACTTCACACTCAAACCTTAACTTTGTCGAACTTACCTTAATCTATGTTAAACCCATGCATTAGACTATATAGAATGACCTTGATGATAAGACTAAATGACTTGACCTTGTTTTTAGCTAGACCATCCGAGGAGACTTTGCAAGCTACCAATAAAGACACAATGCCTATCATATTGAGACCAACCATGACCAAGGTAAGACCCTTATGGTGGATTTAAAAAATGTTAATATCATTAAAACCAAGGTTTTGAATGTGTTAGGTTGTGGAGCTAAAAGCTTCAACCCTTTGCAAATTGAAGAACAAAAGGTTGCTGAGATCCAGGAGTACTGGCGTCGGTAGCAGGTGCGATGTCGGTCGAGACCAGTGCAGAAGGCCACCAGCGTCGGCAGAACCAGACAAGCAGGGACCGACGTCGGTTGCCTGTGTGTTTCAGAACTGCTCGTTTCACGGACAATTAGTTAAGTGAACGAAGAGTTTGCATGTTGAGACCAGCCAGAGTCTTGGGCTGCGAGGATAATTGTCTAAATTAAGAGTCTAAGTTATTGTTTGAGTTAGGGATCTATTTATAGACCCATTGGCATGTATTGTTTATTCATGAGATAGAAAGGAAGAGTTCCTTCTATTGTAATATCTATGAGTTGTAGGTTGTTGCAAGCTCATTGGGGATCTACATGTGAGTTTGGTCTTTGAATTGCAGGTTGCAGGTTCATGAGAGATCAGCTTGAAGTGTTATAGAGTGCTTGGTGTACCGACAGGGTTATTACTGACTGGTTGGTGAGGTGAACACCAATTCTGTGTGTGAGTTGGTTATTGGGACCATTTTTTGTGTAGGAGAGTGTGTGTGAGAAGAATTACTGTACACTTGAGGTGTGGCGAACCTCTGTAAGGTGAAAGAGTGTGGCGGCTCTTTGTTGTATTCTTTTCTGTAAAGTGTTAATACAAGATAGTGTATTGTCTCTCATTTTCTGTGTTATTGGTGAATTCTAGTTACTTGTGTTTCTGGTTATTTCCGCATATTCAATTGCTTATATTTGGTAATCATACTGTGCTCTTTCTGAGGAGCAAGATCCTAACAGGTGGAATTAGAACAGGTGTGTTTGTTCTTGGATTCCCACCACCTCCTAACAGAATGATTCTCACCAATGGTGGCTAATTTTTGCTAAAATATTTGGCAACCTCTTGGGATTTCATGCTTACCATGCATATATACTAGTGGCCTTGATATTAATACATTGGGATATGAGGTCATGAATGCTACTTGAATTGAAGTAAAACTAAAATTAAAACTTGATATAAGCCTTGAAATAAATTGAAACCAAAACAGTTCGACACACACAACACACACACACACACACACACACACACACACACACACACACACACACACACACACACACACACACACACACACACACACACACACACACACACACACACACACACACACACACACACACACACACACACACACACACACACGAGTCATAAGACACTTAGAGGAAGGAAAACAACATAAATAAACAAAAAACCCATACTCTAAGCACCTAGGGAAAACAAATACTTATTCTACTATGTACAAAGATAAAAAACCAAGCTTAGTAGCATGGTTTCAAATGTATCTCATTCAATAGGATAATTAACTCCTCTCCATTAAAATTTTCAAGCTAAAAGGCATTATGTTATTTCCAAACAATGCTAACATAGGGTCCACTCCATAATGTATCAAACTTAATATACCTATTAGGGTTATCTATATCATCATTAGAAGATCAACTCTAGGATTAATATGCATTTATATTTGTCTTATAGGCTTGGAATTTAGATCAAGCTCTATGGTATGTTGGGATAATATATGATCAAAAGCCTTAAGATCATTGTATTCCCAAGAAAAGATATAAGAAACTTTACAAAATTGAATAAATGCATCTCTCTCAGCGTAAATATACACCTTTCCAAGCTTAAGAATCTTATCTTTGAAGATGTCCACTCTTTCATGATGTTCGTATTTGATAGACATGCTCACTTTATCTTTTCTCATTTTATCTCTCTCATTGAATATGTTTCCAAGAGTTACCAACCCTTTAGGAAGCTTATTAGATCTCAATTACACAATCTAATCTCCTTACTGATGCTCTAATTTAGCCTATTTTTTACAAGAAAAATCAAATTTTTATTGAAGGAAATATGTTATTTTCTTGTCAAACTCAAAAACTTTCCAATTGACATCATTATCTGGGGTTGATGGCCTTACTACCACCTCAATAGGTGGCTGAATTTTTGAGTTCTTAACATCATTAGGAATGTCAAATTGAGATCCCATTGAAGCTAAACTATCAACATGTTGATTCTCTTCTCTTGGAACTAATTATATGTTAAAGGATTTAAAATATTTAATAAGGTCCCATACCCTATTCTTATAGGACTTCAATAATGGATTATTGGCAATACTTTTACCTTTCACTTGGTGGAATACTAGGTCACTATATCAAAAAACTTGTAATTATTTCACTTATTTCTTTCTTTCCCATTGAATCCCATGTATAATATACTCATACTCAACTGCATTACAAATTAAAAAACTAAAATATGATTGAAAAATAGTACTTATCATTTTAAAGATAAATTAACACTACACTTGCCCCTGTTCCATTATTACTTCTTTTACAATCAAAGAACAACTTCCATAGACCATCACTATCTTCACTATATTTAGAGAGATTTGGATTTACCTTCATGCAAAGACAAATTTTCATAGAATGTATGGATTTACCTTTTTCATGCAAAAAAATAAACACTTAGACTAGCTTCTTCAACACCTTTATATGGATCAACTCATGTTTTCATGTTCCCCACTCATTAAGGAAAAGGTCTGATATGTCTTCAATAGGTACAACCAATTCTTGATCATTAGGATGATCATCTTCATAAATGATGGTGAAATTCATATTTGAAATTTTTTTCTTGTATGGCTCAAGATGAAGTTTAGATATAGGTTCATATCTGATTTTAACTTTTGTACCATATTTAGTTCTAAAATCCATATATGACTAATCAGATGACAAATACCCACCAATATTGGCAGTGAAGTCTATTGATAAGCATAGATCAAAGTAGGGTGGAAAATATAATACAAAAACATCTTTAGCAATAAAAAAGTTGTGACAATCATGAAGAGTAAGACTAAAACCTTTGATCACACCCACAATCTTGGTAGTTAAACCATCCAATTACAAGACACCTTTGGTATTAGGCTCATACTTTAGGCCTAACTTATCAGTTATTTGTTTAAGCATCACTAAGATATTTTACCCATTATATGTCATGAAATTTTGTACTAATAAATAATCAATGATAACATCAACATAAAATGGAGGTGGTTTATCATCATTGCTTAGCTGCCCACTAGTAGGTGTAGGTGTGTTTATGAAATCTGGACTCTCTCTTTTTGATCATGTTTTTGAAAGGCTAAGCTTTGAAAAAAAATTAAGTATCTCCCTTTGGTCAGGGAGATCCAATTTATCCCACATAGGAATACTCACATTTAACCTCTTCATTTGGTCCATAATGTCGATTTAAAAGTTGTTAACCCTTGGTTGTCCTCCAGGAGTCATCATACTATTTTGAGCCTACATAGCTTGAGGTATTAAATCATAATTTACATTCAAAATTTTATGATTTTATTGGGCCTTAGGATATGCATTAGACTCTTTTTTTACTTGAGACATAGAAGGTATAATGGTTACACCCTTACCTATATCTTGAGCATCATCAATTGTTATCCTTTTGGACCTTATATTGGATTCTATGGAGGTGTCACCAACTTTACTTGTGCCTCCCAATTGATTGACTACACACTAATATTCCTATTTCCAATTTACCAATGTAGCATCATATTGGACTTGATCTCCATAATTCCTTTCAAGATGAGGAACTTCAACTTGTGTCATAAAAGGAATGGTTCCATTTTGAGTCATACAATCTTGATTAAATACCTCATTATGATTATAAGAGTGATTATGAGGTTTATCCCATTGATAATACCAATCATTCTCTTGTATAAATTTATTTTGAGTAGGTACTAGATCTCTATAATTGGAGGCAACATTTGGATTGTAACTATTATATGGTTTAACATTGGTAATCTACCCTTGCCCTTAGAAATTAACTTGAAAAGGTGGTCTATTTACATAAATAGAATGATAGGATTGATATAATTATTGATAAGGTATATAAAAATAATTTATCTATCTCTTCATATCCATCATATCATTTTCAAGAGTCTTGAGTATTCCTTCTACATCACTTGATTTGTTTGGTTGATTAGGAACAACCAATGCATGACTAGTTAGTGTAAGAATGGGAGAAAGAGTTAGAGTAGGTGTTTTATATTAGGAAATAATGGCATGGGAGTTATTGGGGATATATTTATAGCTTATATAATAATATTCTTAGCATTGATGGAAACATCTATAGACACTTAAAAATGTCTTTCAAACCATTTTTAAGGTTGTCGCACTAGGACCTAGCTCTCGACCCTGACCTAGTTAACTCCTCTATTAACCTAGTTGACCCTTATTTACACAAAATTAAACAAACCAATCAATACCTTGAATTTTACATCTTTATCCAAAGAGGGTAAACCATCGATAGTTATCCCAACCATCAATAGTTATCCTAACCATCGATGGTCAGGTACCCTCACCCAATAAATTAGAAACTTCCAACTTTGAACAAGCTTGTACTAACAAAATTAGAAACTTTCCCATGCACAAATTCATGGATTTATTTTCATCAATCCATCAAACTTATCCAAGACCAAATTATCAAATTTCCATCCCTCAATTTGGCAACTCTTTCTCCTCATTCAAGAAGTTTTGTACTATAAATATAAGGCTCATAGAGGAGATATGGGACCAAAATTTGTGCATCTAGACTCTCTTATTTTCTTTGCAATCATTTAGCAACCCAAAACTCTATCTATGTGATTCTCATATTAAGTTACCATTACACTTCCCACATTCATCCAAGCATTCAACCATCTAACTCTTCAAAGTAAAGGTACCTCACTTTATTTTCTCTATTTTATTTTATCCTTCTTTGCTTATTATAAGTGTGTTCTCTATTGAATACTCTTCCTACCTCTTTTACCTTACCCACACTACCCATACAAACTTTTTGTCCCCTTAGTTACCTATTTTTAGCTCATTTTTACTCCCCATCAAGTTTTTGACAGGTGACCGCCAAAAATTACCATAACCATCACTAGTTATAACAACCACCTCCGATCACCCACCTATCGATAGTTAAGACAATTGTCATTGGTCACCTTGACCACCGATGGTCACTGTCACCCAAAATTACAAATTATTATTCTGACCCTCATTTTCACCTTCTTATACTTTTGTCTAACCCTTGGCCTATACTTGAACACTTTTCTAATTTTTTTAGACTTGACCTTAATTATTTTATTGCATATAGATGACCCTACCAAGACTTACACATGAGATAGATAGTGTCTTTGACCTTCCTATTGTCCCCCAACCTCTATTTACCAATCAAAGTGACATTTCCTTTGATTTATCCCTTTGCATTATGGTTCTCACACCCCATATAGAGGATGTAGAATAATAGTTAGTCATAATCCAGGAGGATATTGATGAGGCTACTGCATTTTGGAACCATTATTTTGATAATATCAACCCTACCATAGATTAGACTTCTTTTATTGTTCATCTACATCATTTTCATATCTACTATTTGTAATTTCTCTTTTATCAATGAAATCATACTCCTTTCTTGGGACTAGTTTCTCACTAGGTAGCCCCTTAATTTTATATTAACATATTTTTTTGTGAGTTCATGTGATCTACAGGTCATTATTCCCTTGCTAAAGAAGAGTTCCCACTTCATCTGGATATAAATGTGTACAACGTCCAACTAGGTATACACCCCTTATCTCTTAGTTCTCTCCTCTTTCAAAGCAAAAAGAATTAGAGTAAAAAATTGAGTGAAACATTTTGGCATGCCTGGTGGGACCCCTTAAGGGTTCATAGTTATATTTATTTCATATAGTTGCATTAGTGAATCTCATGTTTATTATATTTTTGCAAGTCTTTACATTCTAAAAAATACAAAATGTCTTTTACTTTTCTTTTCTAAAATCAAAATGAACCAAAAAAAGAGTGCAAAATTCATTCTAGGGATAGGTTACATTGTCATCTTGCATTATTGCATTATTCCTTGTTTGCATTCAAAGAAAACAAATATTTCCTTTCAAGTTAAAATTAAGTGCATCCATTGAATTGAATGTTTAATGCTTATTTAACCTAGATTAACTAATGGCATTTTGAATGAATCATAGAACATAAAGGTTACACTACCAAACCACTACACTAAAGAACACATCAAAAAACACTTGAGATAAGGCCTATTGGGATTTCATCACCTTTAGATCACCTTACCCTACCCGATGATCCCACTTGGATTTCATCACCAAGGGGAGGACCCACTCTATTCTCTAGTGGAGTATAAACTCTAGACAAATAATATATATTGGCTAAGCAGCCAGGTTCAACTTCAGGTTTGTGAAGTGTAGGGAGCAAGCCCCTAATACCAGGCCATGTACCATGTCTAGTGTAGATTATTTAAGCACCCAAAATTAACCTAAAACCATCCTTAGATGGATTTTTAGTACCCAAATCATAATCCAATTTTCCCTTTCACACTCTTTAAGGCATAATCCAAAAGTGATTTAAAATAATTCCTAGGATTAATTGCACTTTTACTGTGTGCTTTGTTCACTTTGGGTTTTTATTGGATTGATCATTGTTTGAGGTGAAAGGTTCATTGTCCACTTCCAAATTTTTCATATGGTTTTTAGCAAAAAATAAGTGAAAAAAAAATCAACCACCACCTTAATCTTCATCTATGGATTATACCTCAGATGTGGCTAAATCTTCCCATCATTCAACTCACCATTCTCCACCACCATCTCCCTCTAGCATTCCAATCATATCTGAAGGAGATATGAAATTTACCACCTTTCTTGACAACAATATAGTTACCTTTCAACATTACCTTAACACCTTTCCTCATCATACCCCTCCCACTTCGATTCCTTTTTCTAAAACTTATCTTGGTATGCCATCCCACCTCATGGTAGGAACCACTTCAACTCAACCATTAAATCATACCTATTCTAACATCCCATCCACCCAAACCCAAACCAACCTTCCATCTCCCGACCAAAAACCACTAGTTAAACCCCATGGGGGTTCAACCTTACCATTAGTTACCTATGTCCCATCTACTGTGGCATTATCCTCCACTTCAGCCTCTATCTTCCCTTCAGTTGTAACCAATCCTTAGACCATAGTTCCACTTCAATTCTTAGTTCTCTCCATACCTTAAAAACTTACTCCAATTAGCACTAGGGTAACCACCCAACCTCAACCTTCTCAATTTCCTCCTATCTCAAGCATACCAACCACATCTTTTCCTCAGCAGGTGCCTATGACAATTTACCAATATATCCCTAACCTAAAAGGGTAAATACTGACCACCACCCAACCTTTTATACCAAGTATTTCTTATGTGTCACCATATCAACCTCTTGGCATCACCTATTAGTATGTGGCTTTGTCATTACCATCTACTACCTATTCATACATTGTTGTGAACTAGCCTCAACAACATGTAACTCTTAATTATGCAATTTCTCAACCCCAACCTGACCTAATCAAAATGTTCATGGATAAAATGACTAGTTTGGAATCATACATCTCCCCATTAACCAATATTTTATCTTATGATCAAATTTGTAATGAGCCTATCCATCCCTCTGTACCTATTCATGCTTATACTTCTCAATGAAAATTGCCCAAATTTTCTAAATTCCAAGATAAGGAGGGCCCTCAACAACACTTAAGAGCATTATGACATGCATGCTACTTGATCACTTATGATGACACTCTTCTCCTCTGAACCTTTCTCATGTCATTATCTAGGGCTGCCCTTGACTAGTATAGTTCTCTTCCCACTCTATCTTTTATTTCTCTTAATTGGTGCAAACCTTTTTGGAACACTTTTCTATAAACATATCTAAATTTTTTTCCATTACATACCTATATTCCATCAAATAGTTTGAAGATGAGTCCATTATTGATTTCATTTCTATATGGAAGGGTCTTATTAATCAACTCACTCTCCCATTACCTCAGCTTGAATTAATCAAATTGTTTTCTGGAGGTTGTGATAAACACATTGATCTAACTCTACAAGTCCAAACCTTTATGACCTTTAATGAAGCTTTTACTATGGCCCATAAATTGGAAAACCATATTATTGATGAAGGGAAGTTGAAGCTTCAAAATAAAAATTCTAGTTTCAAATCCATAGAATCATCTTCCACCAAAACTATGAACCCAACCAATTCTAAAGTGAAAGCATCAACACATTCAGTCATTCTTAAAATTGCACCTCTTCCACCCATCAACCAAACACCTCCAACCAACAACCCTTCCAATTGCCAAAACTATACTCAAAATTGGGTTCCTTCAAAACCATTTACCCTGATTAGAGAATCTTATGCGTTGGTGTGGGAGAAATTACTCAAGACCAATTTAATCCAACTTTCACCCATCAAACCCCTTTAAAAATTTGATACTTCTTTCCCCCTTCTCGAGTGATATAATGAGAATTATTATTGTGACTATCATCGGGTTGTTAGACATAATATCAATAGATGCAATACTTTTAAAAGCATTGTCTAGGACCTAATTGATAAAGGGGAGCTTGTGTTTGACAACCCGAATTCTCCTTCAAACCAATCCCTTGATATTTTCCATATACCATTTCCAAACCATCCTCCTTCAGCCCACCATCATGAAAACCAACTTGAATCCTCCAATTCACATGAAGCACATGTAATCAATGTCATCAGTAATGTGCCCATTATTAAAGAATTTATTACTTATATCACCCAAATTAAGGATAACCACCTACCACAAATCCCTTCAAATTCCCAAATAAAGGAAGTGACTATCCCATCCACTTCCTTGGATGAAAACATGGTTTCAACCACCTATCCTATGGTGGAAACACCTAAGGAGATGGTCACTCCATCGACCATTTTATTCACTCCTCTAATCCAACCCAAAAAACTACTTATTCTATTAGACAATCGAATCAAGGAAGAATATAAACTAACCCTTCCACCAAAAATCATTACCCTTACCACACCAATTATAGAATCATTCGTATCTTCCCTAAAAGCCATCTCTCAAGAGATAATACCCCTATCTACCCAAACATTGCCTTTGAAACCTTCCACCAAGGATAACAATATTGAAACCAATAATTTTTCATCCCTAAAGGGTTTACACTTTAAAGTTAATGATCAAGGAATAATTTAGGTTTATAAACTCTTCTCCTATCTAGTTCAAAGTTTGGAGTTCACCTCCCAACCTAAATTTGATAGAGCTACCTTTTGGCATTAGCTTAGAATTCTGTATTAACATAAAATTAAACCTTCTTCTTCATTGGAATTCACTTTCAAGCCTATTGTTACAACTCCACCAACTAATCCTCTTAAATTTACTAAGGGACCACCTCAATTACCCCTATCTAAAATTTCTAAATCACCTTATAGTTCTTATACCAAGCCAATCAAGACCTTGGGGATCCTTCCCATGCCAAATCCCACTCACCCTCCTTTGAGACTGGATCTAACCACACCGATTCAACCAAAACCTAATACAATTAAGTCCATTAAGAAGGAAGGATTTCCTAAACCTCAACTTTAAGGAAGAACCATACTAGCTCCTTTACCCTTACCTTCTATTTTAGGACCACATCCTTCCACTATTCCTATAACCTACTCTTCCTCTAAATACCCATCTCCCTTTTCTTTACCTATAACAAGCCCATCTCCTAGTTCAACATCATTCCTCACCAACCTTTCCCTATCCACCTTCCCATATATTAAACACTTGTCATCTAGACCCCCAATTTCTAAACCAATTACAACTAAGACAATTCATTTGAAACCTCCAGCCAGGATTACCCCACCAACCATACCTCATGATAAAAATACCTTACCCAACAAGAAAAATAAACCAAAAAACCAAACCCCACCATCTCCAAAATCTTTATTGGAGTCTTATACAACAATTTTACAAAGGCTCCTATAAGCTTATGCCATTAACTTACCCCCCATCAAACCTTTTGACCCCATTAGTCAACATCCAACCTGGTTCAATGATAATCTAATTTGTCTTTACCATAGAACCCCTAGGCATGATACAGAGAACTATAAAGCTCTCCAAACTATTATTCATGGCCTTTTGGAGGAGAATGATCTATTGGATGAACCTTTTTTAAGACATTTCCCTCTTTTACCACCTATTTAATCCTCCTACCAATCATCTCATTCTCTACTCCCACCAAGGAGTGTAACAGAGGAACCAAAGCAAGTAACTACTCCCCTTATCCATACTATTCATATGGTAACTTGATTTAGAGCCCAACACAAGGATAAGGGTAAAGGGTTCCAACAAAATGAAAAGGATAAAGCCAAGGCCACCATTCCATGGTCTTACCCTTCACCACCTTAAAAAACTAACCAAACCAGCAGATTACACCTTCACAACCATCCAAGCCTAAGGTCTCCATTTTGGGAGCCCATTCCTCCTCTAATGAACCTTCATTTGTCTAACACCTAGTGATAAAATAAATTCACTAAACGCCCATCAAAATGAGTCTTTATGACTTAATCAACACCTTGCCTTAACATTTTCAAGCTTTAATAAAAGCAATGCATTCTATAGAAGTTCAACCAGATGATCCCCAACCTCTTGCATCTTAGATTAGAGCTATCCAACACATTAAAAATGTCACCTTTCAAGAATCTAAAATCCCACCATATCATAGTGAATATCTTGATCCCCCTCTTTTTATCACAACATCCATCAATCATACACATGTCAAAAGGGTCATGATTGATGGAGGATCAAGTATCAATATCATCTCTTCCCATTCTTATGATCAACTTTAACTACCTAAAAAAATCATGTTGGAAAGCTCAGTAGTTCTCTGATCATTCAATGATACCTTGGCCACTACTCTAAAGATAGTTGTTCTCCACATCCATTTGGGGCCTCAAAGCATTCCTAAACTATTTACATCATAGAGGGTGAATTTTAATATAATGTGTTACTAGGTCACCCCTAGATCTATGATATAGGATGCATCCCTTCTACCCTTCATTGATGCATCAAGTTTGAGCAATAGGGACAAGTGACTACAATCAAAGTTGATCTGAGTCCCTTTACTTCTTGTAATATGAGGTGTCAGCCCAATGATGTTCTTATTCCACCTTCACCCTCATCACAACCAACACACCAACACTTATACTTTCAATAATAGTGAAGCTTTCACTAGTTCAACTATTCCTTCATCATAAATCCCATTCAAGCACCCCTTTTAATCCATATTCCAATGACTTACACTTGGGGAATATCAACTTTTAGTTTTGAACACTTTTCCCTCTCCACATGAATTTGGGAACCTTCAGAATGATCCCAATATTGGTACCCTTATCCCATTTGGTCTTCCCAATAATATAACATGTTTTTTCTATAGGGGACTTGATAAACCACTTCTTGCACCCACCACCATGCCTTATATTCATCCATTCACTTCCAACTTTTCCAATCTTAGCAACCTGACCTTTGCCCAAATGTACCTTCATAGATGCACTGGGAAAGGGTTTGGGTTTAGCCTCTATGAACAAGGACCCCATGAACTTCCTACTATCAAAACTTAGAAACCTCATGAGTTATTTGGCCTAGGGTATGTTCCCCCAGAATATCCCATACCAACCTCATCAATTCCACCTCTCCCATTTGGAGAACCACCAACCTCACCAATTCCACCTCTCCCATTTAGAGAACCACCAGCCTCACCAATTCCACCTCTCCCATTTTTGGAACCACCAACCTCACCTCTCCCATTTGAGGAACTTTTACCCTTATCAACCTCACATTTCCAATTTGAATAACCTCTACCCTCACCAACTCCTTTTGAAGATAGCAACATCATCCCACCTAACTTTTTTTTATCAACACTGTTAGTTTAGGTCCCTTGACTTATCAATAAGGGGATCAAACTAAAACCATTCCTCTCATCCACCCTAAAATGATCATTCATGATTCTCCTACCATTAACACCATCCAATGTCAAAATGACAAATCTATTCTTACCTATCTAGGCGATACAAATTCTTCTCTTTAAAAAGCCCTCCCTCCTAAAAACCAAACAATGCTAAATGACTCAACCATAGAAATTAATTTGGGTACTCAGGAGAACCCTCATATTGTCAAGATTGGCCAATCCTTAACTCTTGAGGAACAAAAAAACTATGTAGCATTACTTCATGACCATATCATAACATTTGCTTGGTCTTATTAGGATATGCCTGGTATTGACCCATCCATTGCCCTTCATAACATCATCACCCATCATGAGGTTAAGCCAATCCAATAAAAACTTCATCGAATCCATCCTTGTATATCTCTTCTTGTCAAATAACTTTAGTGCCTTTTATATATTAATTTCATTTAACCCACTAACTATCCACAATGGGTCTCTAACACTATTCATATCACCAAACCCACTGAAGGACTCCTCCTTTGTGTGGATTTTTGGGATCTTAACCTTGCATGCCCCAAAGATGACTTTCCCCTACCTAACATCAACCAACTTGTTAATCTTACCACTAGCCATGAAATTTTATCCCTCATGGATAAATTTTTAGGATATAACCAAATCTTTATTTCCCCCTATGATCAACATAAGACATATTTTATCACCCCATGGGGGACTTTATGCTATCATGTCATGCCTATTTTCTTAAAGAATGTAGGAGCCACATATCAGCAAGCCATGACCTACATTTTTCATGACCTCATTCATACAATAGTTGAAGACTATGTTGATGATTTTCTTGAAAAATCCAAACATCACTAGGATCACCTTGTCATTTTAGCCATCATCTTTGAAAGACTTATCCATTATCATGTCAGGCTCAATCTAAAGAAATGTATCTTCAAGTTCTTAAGAGGAAAACTCTTGGGATTTATTTTTTCCCTTTATGAAATATAAATAGACCCTAAAAAAGTCAAATCCATTCTAGAAATGACTCCTACTAACTTAAAATAACTTTGTAGCCTACAAGGCAAACTTTAGTCAATCCATCATTTTATCTCCCAGCTATCTGATCACTGTCCACCCTTTCACCACCTCCTAAAAAAAGATACCTCCTTTAAATGGACCAAGGAGTGTCAAGAAGCCTTTGATGTAATCAAGGAGTATATTATTTCTCCACCTATCCTTATTCCCCTAAAGGAAGATCAACCCTTTTTATACCTATTTGCCACTGATCATTCCTTGGGAGCCATGCTCACTCATCATAATGAACTACATAAAGAGCAGGTTGTTTATTACATCAATTGTACCCTCATTGACTATGAAACCTGATACACCCATCCAAAAAAACATTACCTTGCCTTAGTTTTTATCACCTCTAAACTTTGTCACTATCTTCTTAACCACAAAAATTATATCCTTACCAATACTAACCCCCTCAAGTATATGCACTCTAAGCCATATCATAACCAATGTATGGCTAAGTGGCTCATGCTTTTAGCTAATTTTGATCTTGAATTTATTATATAAAATTTCATTAAAGGATAGGTCATTGTAGACTAATTAGCTAAAGCCTTTCTCCCTGATAATCAAACTCCTATTTTTTCCTTTCTAGATGAGTCTATAGCTATTCTTTCTTTAGAAGAACCCACCTATCAGATGACTATATATTTTGATGGTTCTAAATGTCAAAATGGTGGGGGTGCCAGCATAGTACTCATTCCAATTAATGGATAACCTCTCCCTCTTTCTTTTAAACTCAATTTTGAATGCACCAATAATATAGCCAAATATGAGGCCTTGATCATAGGTCTCAAAACTGCCCTAGCCTTAAGAATCAAAACTATACGTGTCTTTAGAGATTCTCAACTTATTATCAATAAATTCATAGGATCCTATCAAT
Organism: Torreya grandis; assembly: GCA_037957365.1. Taxonomy (NCBI): domain Eukaryota; kingdom Viridiplantae; phylum Streptophyta; class Pinopsida; order Cupressales; family Taxaceae; genus Torreya; species Torreya grandis. The sequence continues at coordinate 3,109,694 of JARHVA010001759.1, forward strand.
GTAAAAATGATGTTATTCTAAAATATAAACAACTTGCTAACAAAATATTAGCATCATTTAACCATTATACCATTTAATTAGTCCCTCACTCTACAAACAAATTTGTAGACACAATGGCTTCCCTTACATCCCAAATTCCATCCCAACCCACTGACTCTAAACTATTTGTCACCATACACCACTTTGTCACCCCGTCTTACCTTAGTCTCAATTTTCCTACCATTTTCCAAGTGAAAACATCATGTTTATACATTTGGTATGACCAAATCTTTGACTACCTTAATGTTGGTGTCCTTCTACCTGATCTTTCAAGAAATGCTCATAGAGATTTCATTAAAATCACATATCATTACTTAATACTAGGGGGATTTATTTATAAATGAGGCTTTTATGGAATCCTTATTTCATGCCTTCATAACAATGAGACCTCTCATGCCATTAAGGAAGCACATGATGACATCTGTGGAGGACACTTCAGTGGTTTGGCTATTGCAAAGTGTATTCTTTGTTTGGGATACTATTGGCCTATACTTAATCAAGATTATTGTGACTATGCCAAGAAATACATCAAATGTCAGCAATATGCTAAACTCCATCATGCACCTCCTCATGGTCTCTAGGTATTAGGATATTATTAGCCCTTCTCACAATGGGGTCTTGATCGCATTGGTGAGATCAATCCTCATTCCTCTAAATGTCACCAATATATCATCACCACCATAGAGTATTTGACCAAATGGGTGGAATCCATTCCAATGATCTCAATCAAATCTAAAAAAAACATTGACTTCATTACCCATCACATCATTTTTTGCTTTGATGTCCCTCATAAAATCATCACTGACAATGGAAAATCCTTCAAGAACAAAAAGGTCCAAGAACTTTGTAAGGCTTTTGGCATTAACTTAAGCTTCTATTCCCATTATAATCCATAAGCTAACAAATAGGTTAAAGCTTGTAAAAAAATCCCTCATCAAAATGCTCACCAAGGTGGTCAATGATTTGGGAAAGGATTGGCACCTACAGATCCCATTTTCTATATAGGCCTACCATAGTACTATCCAAACTATTACAAGTGATACACATTTTTCTCTGGCCTTTGGAGCTGAGGTAGTTCTACCTCTTGAAGTCCAAATTACATCACTCCATATATCCTTGTAGGAGATTCTTTTTGAAAGTGACTATCATCAGGAATGTTTAGCATGCTTAGAACTCCTTGATGAACATCACCTTGTTATCCTTAATCACCTTCATATCTATCAAGATCATATGAAATGAGCCTACAACAAACATTTGAAAATATGAGAATTCAACATTGGATACCTTGTCCTTAGAGAAAACCAACATGTCACTAATATGGAGAAAACCAAAAGGGGTAAGTTTTCCTTCAACTGGCTTCGACCCTATATTATAACCTGCAAGTATGGATCAGGAACTTATCATTTGTTCTCTCTTGAAGGCAAACCAAAACTTGAGCCTCTAAATTCTTCACATTTGTGACTGTTCTATTTCTAAGGCCTCTCTAACACACCCTAATTTCTAACTTAAGCTCATCCTTTTATTGTAACAACTTCTCACTCTCCTATTCCTTTTAGTGACATGTGGTTACACTAGATCCATGTGATTATTTGTCAAGCCTTTCATCTAATCTTAAACATGGGTACCACAACTCTACCCATGGCATGGTTCTCATGGATACTTTTTCATTTTTTTTAGATGGAATCTCATGGTTGCATGTTTTTTAAGACCCCTTCCTATTATCACATAACCACTATATTGAGGCACAACCTTTCCCTTACAAACGGTTTCACTCTAAGCTTCAAATAGATGTGTCCATGTCTAAAATAAAAGTTCAATATTTTTGGGATACATATTATTTGGGTCCATTATCATAAGAAAAAGAAAAAGACTTCTCCCTCAAAGGATGGTTATCACCTAAATGATAAAATGATAGACTACTCCCTCAAAGGATAGCTATCAAAACTCAGACCTAGACCACTCCCTTGAAGGATGGCTAAGCTAACATGATAAATAATAGCAGTCATAATCAGCTCAGTTTTGTCACTAAATGAAGCTTCCCACCTTAATCAACTTTGACTTTTTTAAAAATTAATACATGACCTTATAAAAAAGTTAACATTATCCCAAATGAACTACAATCAGTTCTCTTTTAATATTGGTAGACTTCCTACATTGATCAATCTATCCCTTTATGACATGGACTAGTCTATTTTAGTTCTAGGCATCACCTAACTAAAGGGGTGGGTGAACCCACACATGGTTCCCTACCTATCAATTCTTCCCCACCTACCTATCACTACCCTCCCCTTTTCATATCACCTCTATAAATCAAGTGATTCTGAGCTCACTTAGCACATGGTGTTTATATGACACACTTTAGTACTAGGAAAATGCTAATTTCATGCACATGAAGGGTTCATATTCACTAAGCTCAAATCCTCCTTATAGGGTATAATAATATCCTTACCAACAAATATAACATGCCCCCTTTTTGTTGTCACCTATACATATCCTACCTATTAAAACCAAAATCATTCCATAAATTAATGCATTAACATTCAAAACCAACCCACTTATCATACCTAGCTAACATAGTTAACCAACCTCACATCAAAACACTAGATTAACCATTATGAATAACATTATTCAAACACAATTTATACCATAAATATATTAATTAATCAATCATAACCATAAATCATCATCACCAATCAATAAATCTTGATCTGAATATCATAGCATTATTAGCATATACAAATACCCAAATACATTATCATATAAATATGAATATCAAATAAACATTAGTCATCATCAACACAACATCTCAAAATGAAACCATATCACATATATATATATATATATATGTATGTATGTATTTATTATATAATATCTATACATCATAACTCTTGCTCAAAATACATCTCACATATTTGGTGCATAGGCCAGTATCAAAAATGGATCATATACATATCATGGCCCTAGTATACCATTGTCGCCAGCCCCACTAGTACCTACACTTGTACCTATACCTAAACTTATGTTGGGTATAGGCCTTACCTATTAACCCACTACCATATCCCACTGCCCTAGGGTCCTTAAACCTACCCCACCTAACACACTTAGCTAATACTCTCCCCACCTCAGCTCATTAGGACATTGTGCTAACACAATGCCCTCATAATACCTCTACTCCAATATCACTACATGATAATTGGTTTATGTGATATATCTAATAGGTGTTTTACCTATCACTGCTCCACTAACCCATCATAAGGAATATCTCTAACAGGTCACCAAATCAAGTGAGACCCTCACTTATTCTTGCTCCCCTATCAATGCAATCACCTAATCCTATAAGATGGTCATCTACCCTTTGTAAAGCTATGATCTATGCATGGGCCTGGTATCTCTCCACTGTGACTCCTCCTACCTAACCCTAAAGAGTCACAAACTATCCCTATAATGTAGCTATCTAGGCCTTCACTATTGCTAGTGTTGCTACCACCTCTAGGTCTCCCTATGTTGGACCCTATCTCTGATCTACATTCATCAGGGCCTTATCACCATATCCCAAACCAAAATACATCATAGTATATATACCTTAAAACCACACAAGGTAGTTAGGTGAACATCCTCTAATAGTATCATCATCTCTTTTATTGATAACTAGAAGGTATTAGTCATCAAGTCCCATCTCTCTATGAGGGTGACTATCATGGAAGCATCCCTCAGAAGACACTGGTAGTGGGGCATCCCCTCAAAACCCACCACCTCCATATGATGCCAATCCTTGAACATCATTGCATCTTGAATTACTACGAATATCTTGGGAATATGATCTTGTAACGAAATCTACTCTTGTGCCTATAAACAAACATGTCATGAATTCAGTAAGGAACTATCCCTATAAACATGACAACTAAAACAAGTAATAAACTTATCCTTACCCCTTTCCTACCCATCTATATAACACACACTATTTAAACCACCTACCTACCCTTTATTTTCCACCCTGATACTAACTATCCTCTTCTACGCACCCATACCCTATTCTACAACATACTTTCTTGCCTACCTAGCATATAAAACCCTAACCCTAAAAACCTAAATTCTCAAAACTAAACCCTAAAACCTAAAAACTAAACCTTAAACCCTAAATCTAAACCTTGATGAATCCCTTTTATTAACCATCTATGGTTATACCAACCATCGATAGTCCCTTAGGAGAATTTTATACCCCTAGGGTTGCTCAACACCAGTTGGGTCAACCATCAATGATCACGTATGGGTGATCATTAGCTATAGGTCTTAACCCTCCAACCTCCCCAAAACACCCCAAAACATAAAAAAAACGCCTCCCTACATTTTATCTTATTCCCCCCATCAATTTTAGTTGGTTTCCTACCCACCCCTTCCTTTTTCCCCTCAAAACAAAAAAAACAATCAAAAGCAACCTAAAACCTAGGTTTTATTTTCACACTATGTAAAATTTTAAGTCTTAATTCAAACTCTAATTATCTTTTATCAATTTTAAAAAATGATATCCACCTCATTTCATGATCAATGGCACCTCCTCAAGTCATGCCCTACCACTAGTACCTCTCTGAGGTCCATCTCACCTATGAGCATGCTCTTAATGAAACAATATCCTATTGACACCTCACTTAGATTCCACACACTCAAAAATGCTCTTTATATACTATGCTCAGACAAGAAAAAATGACAAAATATCTCATGCAAATTAGGATAAACTATTATCGATTACCTTTTTGACCATCAGATTAGGGTTTACACCCAACCATCGACGGTTATCCAACCATCACCAGTTGACCCTAACCATAAATGGTTACTTATTAGCATAACCATTAATCGTTACCTAACCATCATCAGTTCACCCTAACCATCAATGACTAGGGTGGCTTGTTGTTCTTTTTACACATTAATTTTTGCTACTTTACCTACTACCTCTTCACTCCTTTAATACGAGCTCCACCTTGCCACTTTGACCTGACCCTAACCACCAAGAACTACATTTGGCCTAAAGTCCATGTCAGATACATTATCTATGAGACCATGTTGGTAGCATCCTCTTACCTTCAACATCAAGAGTCAACTCAGCCATAACCCAACCTAACCAATCCACCCATTTGTCCACATCCATCATGATGTTAGCCTCTCTTTTTGAACACACCTATTCATATACCTTATGTTGACCTTGCTTTGATCATTATTGACCACTTTGACCAACTTAGCCTTGTTGAACTTTTTTTACACCACTTTGTGCTTAACCCAACAATTCATGGTTTTCTTGAGAGCACTTCCTACCTTAAATACCTTATTAATCACCACCCCTTTTGAGGATATTTGATATGCGTAGCTCGATCAGCTATGACCAATGATGGGGACTAATTACCTTGTCATTTTTCCTAGAACATAACCTTATAATTATTATTAACATTGGCTATTTTGTGTCTTTGCATGATTTTGTAACCTTAACATCTCATCACACCCTTGTGCATGTAGTTGAATTTTGATACCTTGACCTTATTGTCTTTTATCAAACCATGACTTGATTGTCATCCTACCTCATCAACTCCTGGTTTGAGGTGGAATACCCTCCTCCCATACTTGAGGCAACTACCCCTAGACTGTCAACCTTTCATTTTTGTTTTATAGTTTATTTACCTAAGGTTGCACAATAAAAAGGGGGAAAATGTGGACACTTAAAAACATCCCTCAAACCATTTTTTAGGTTACCACACCAGGACCTAGATCTCAACTCTAACCTAGTTAACTCCTCTATTAACCTAGTTAACCCTTCTTTAGACAAATTTAAATAAACCACTCAATACCTTGAATTTTACCTCTTTACCCCAAGAGGGTTAACCACTGATGGTTATCCCAATTATCGATGGTCAGGTACCCTCACCTAATAAATTAGAAACTTCCATCTGTGAACAAGCTTGCACTAACAAAATTGGTAACTTTCCCATGTACAAACTCATGGATTTCTTTCTGTCAGTCCACCACACTTATCTAGGACCAACTTAGCAACTTTCCCTCTCTCAATTTGGCAACTCTTTCTCCTCATTTAGAAAGTTTTGTGATATAAATACAAGGATCATGGAGGAGATATGGGACTAAAATTTATGCATCCAGACTCTCTTATTTTCTTTGTAAGCATTTAATAACTTAAATCTCTATCCATGTGATTGTCTCATCAAGGTACCATTATGATGCTCACATTATTCTAAGCATTTAACCATCCAACTCTTCAAATCAAAGATACCTCACTTTGTTTTATTTATTTCATTTTATCATTCTTTACTTATTGTAAGTGTGTTCTCTATTTAATACTCTTCTTGCCTCTTTTCCCTTACCCACACTACCCATACAACCTTTTTGGACCCTTAATTACCTATTTGTATCTCATTTTTACTCCCCATCAAGTTTTTGGTAGGCGACTACCAATAGTTTCCATAACCATCACTGGTTATAGCAACTGCTACTGGTCACCCAACCATCAATAGTTAGGACAACCATTGTCAGTCCCTGACCATCGATAGTCACTGTCACCCAAAATTATAGATTGTTATTTTGACACTCCTTTTCACATTCTCAAACTTTTGGCCATCCCTTGACCTATACCTGAACACTTTTTTAATTTTTTTGGACCTAACCTTAATTTTTTTATTGCATGTAAATGACCCTACCAGGACTTTCACATGAGATAGATAGTGTCTTTGACCTTCCTATTATCCCCCAACCTTTATTTACTAATCAAAGTGACATTTCCTTTGATCTATCCCTTTGCAGTGTGGTTCTCACACCCCATCTAGAGGATGTAGAAGAATTGTTAGTCATAATCCAAGGCTACTATATTTTAGAACCATTATTTTGATAATATCAACCCTGCCATGGATTAGAATTGTTTTATTATTCATCGACATCATTTTAATATCTACTATTTGTAATTTCTCTTTTATCAATGAACTTGAATGTTGAGCAAGCATTGACATCCATTTAAGGAAGTATATTCCTTTCTTGGGACTGGTTTTTCACTAGATAGCGCCTTACTTTTCTATTAATATATTTTTTTGTGAATTCATGTGATTTATAGGTCATTCTTCCCTAGATAAAGAAGAGTTCCCACTTCATCTGGATATCAATTCATGAAACATCTAACTAGGTACACACCCCTTATCTATTTTTTGTCTCCTCTTTGAAAGAAAAAAATTTAGAGTAAGAAATCGAGTGAAACAACATCATAGGCCTCAAGTAATGTCTCTCCTCCTATAGATTGTATCATAATAGCTATGTCATTATTCAAGGATTTAATATAGTAAATGAAATCATAATTTGGAGTAGGTATCACAAGAATTGGGATCCTATCCCATGTTTTTTAAAACCTAGAATTGAAGTCTTGCATAAATTATTGTGGGTTTCTCTTGATGGAGATTAATTTATCAGCTAGAAATAAGTGATCACTCTTATATTCAAACCTCTTACTCAAATTTTCTCCCAATTAGTCCAATGAATAAATGTAATTAGGAGCCAAGGTTTTATACCAATCTAAATCTTTTCCCTTCAATGATATTTCTAATAAACCTAATGGCCACATTCTATCGAGTGATGTTATGAATACTGCACAAATTAGACATATCTCTAATGTGCTCAATGAGAGTAATGGTGTTTTTTCCACTAAATTATGGAACACTTTTAAGAGATTCTAAAAGGATGTCATCATATCTTTCAAGGTTTATAGGGGATCCACCATTGAAATCAACAACTGGAAGGATTCTATCTATCTTGCTAGATTTATGAGAACTTGGAGTGTGATGGAAATGGAGCTTCCTTCTAGGAGTATTGGTATAAGGGGGAAGAATAAAGGAATATATTTATTTTCATTGGAAATGAATTTATTTCAATAAACTCAAAAGGAATAACTTTGGCCCTTAACCTTTTAGTCACCTTGCTAAAAAACTTATTGGATCCGTAAGATACTATATGAAGGAGGTTGTTACAGTTGTAAATTTTCCAAGACCAACATCAATATTAGATAACATTTTTGAAATTTAGTCCCATAGGGTATGCCATAACTATTATATATCTAATTTACACCCCTAGGAGTGTTATTCAAGCCTTCTTAACTATATGATATCATGGAATCACTTATAGGATATGTGTGTCCTAATTGGTGAAGTGAGTTTCTATATTGGGATATCTCCCTTGATTATTCAACCAAAAATATAGCTAACCTACTTTAATTGTGAAGAAAAGGGATAAAAAATAACTAAAACTAGTAAGAAAACATGGAAGCAATACACCAAATATAGTTCCCTCTACTTGGTAATGATTACACTATGGAATACAATATTACAATCTATTTTCCATAAATTTAAGACAAATCCTCCCATATAAGTGTTTATTTATGAAGGATATGGCTAATACAATAGGAAAGGTGATTAATCAAGAGGCCTAAAATAAGACAATAATGATCTTTCAACACTTGAACTCAAAAACCCATTTGATACACTTCATATGACCTATGGAAAGGTAACTAACTCACATATAAATATGAATAGAAATGACAAATGCAAGGTAGTAATACAAATATAACTAGCATTTATCAACAATTCATATTAAATGAATTGAATGAAAAACTAAGAAAGTGTAACTCAACTTGAATTTTATTTCAAAGGAAATAATAAGTATCAAATTTGGTAGGGCTTGACCATACACATTTATAGGTTACACCAAATTCCTTTCAAGGCCTTATTTATTGGAGGTTACACCAAATTCATTTCAAGGCCTTATTTATTGGAGAGAGAGAGAGAGAGAGAGAGAGAGAGATGAGAGAGAGAGAGGAGAGAGGAGAGAGAGATGAGAGAGAGAGAGAGAGAGAGAGAGAGAGAGAGAGAGAGAGAGAGAGAGAGAGAGAGAGAACTCATAAATTGTCCTTCATCATAAAATTAGTTATAAAACATAAATAAAATGACACCAAGTCTCCTTGAAATGTTTTATCATCTTGTTCCTTAACCTTCTAATCTATGTGTTGGTAAAAGCTCTTCATGATGAGTGGCATGGAACACCTATCTTGACATATTAATCCCTTCTTGGATCTATCTATTTCTTAATGGAGTTACACATATGATTATTTGAGGGTAGTTACAAGTTATCTAATTGACACTTGGTATAGTTGAGAACCTTCTATGACATCCCCCCCACCTCTTGCAATGATTTCTCCTTCATGTGACATTTAAATTTGAAACTTGATGGATTCCTCTCATATTATCTTTTTCCATCAAGGTTTAAATTTGAAATTAATATCTAATTTTTTGATTTAATATACCTACAAAATTTATTATTACATCATATATGTACCGTAGTAATTCATAAAGGCCTCGTATGAGAATAGAAGAGATCAACTTGCAGTTGTATTTTCATAATTTCATGATAAGAAAGTTTCAAAAAGGCATTTATGCCTAGAAAATTTAAGTTATCTTGAGGGTCAAGAATGGATTTTACATTTTATTTCATGACCTTTCAAATCTTGTATAAGTGAAATTATAGGCTCATCAAGGTGTTCTGAAAGTTCCTTGATCTCTAAGATCTTGGAACTAATCTTCTTTCTACCTTATTGATGCAAGATTACTCAAAATAATTCATTGGGTCTTGATAATGACTTAAAAATTATGTTATCACTATAAAGGATTATATTATGAATTATGAAAGACCAAAAATATATACATCTTCTCTCAAGGGTCCTTTTCAAGTGTTTAGGAGAAAGTGTTGACATTAAAACCATGTAAACAAGTTCAAAAAAATAGTTTCCTAGGCCATTTTATGTAAATTCTTATGTTAACATGCCAACTACCCTAATCTATTAGGTGACTAGGAGATGCATAAGTACCATTAAAGTATCTTTATAACCATTTCAATCCATTTTAGGCACCTTTGAGAGCTGATATTCTTCTTTGGGTCTCTTTAGAAGGTTTTTATCAAAGTTTTAGGGTATTAAGTTTGATAAGGATTATCCATAAATGGCATAACCCTAAACTCTAATATAATGACACAAAATTAAATTACTTATAACCCTTAAACATATATGAAATTTCATCCATACACAAGGTTAATGTACAAGTGATTAGAAGAAAGGTCTTCTCAGGTTAGTAGACCCATTTGTAAAGACTAAGAAGGTATAAATTTGTTAAAAAAGGCCTTCAAACTAAAAAATTTAGTGTGGAATAAATTGAGTGAGGTTTTTGAACACATTAATATATATTTACATACATGTTTTTTATCTCTTCAAAATCCCCTCAATCTCATTCTGACCTAAATCAAGGGTTTATTGGAAAATTTCACATTCTAGCCCGAACAACCTATGTTTGATGTTTTCTCAATCTCTAAAAGGTTATAATAATGATAAAACCTTATTATATTATCATTTACAACCCAAAAAGATATAATACTCTTAAACCAAATCCAAAATGCATATTTTCTATGCATTTTAAAGGTAGACCTGAAGGTCCTCCTCAAGGCTTAACATTATGTGAGAGCTCAAGAATGGGTCATATCTTCAATTTTTATTATTCCTTTCACTTTTTAAAAACTTTTAAAAATTATCTCATGACTATCACACCTTGAAACACCCTAAAAATTCATGCTCAAACCAAAATTTTCACCTTTTCTCATGTTTTATATAGGTAGCCCTATAGGTGTTTGAGTAAGGTTTAGGCTTAACTAGGATTCTTGGCTCTTTTTTACTATGTCTTCATATTTTATATCCTTTTATAAAATTTATGACATGAAAAAATTAGACCTCAATATGATCTAATTAATCCTTCCATGTCTCTAATAGGCTCAATCTCCCTTGGATATTCATTTTAAACAACCATCATAGTCCTATATTTGTCTTTGCACAGTCCATTTGAAAGGTGCCTAGAGAGGATTATAGGTGCATTTTTTGTGTCAAGAGATTATGAATGAGATTAGGGATGATATAAAAATTTTTTATATATAATATAATCACTCATTCACCTGAACATACACATGTTATCTTTCATGTCTTCAAAAACAATGGTATAACACATTCCTAAACCTACAACTATAGAGTGTACAATATGAGAATAGGCCTATTTGATATATGAATCCTTTACATATGTTTGAATATAATTTATTTAACTTTATATCATTGAAATATTGTGTAAATTATTTGTAACTTTCCAATGATCTCCTTAATGGTTTCTTTCCTATAGAAACATAAAATCATCACTTGACTGTATGCTTAGTATTCACACACACTCCATCTCATCACTTGTATCTTGAAAATTTTGACTTAAAATCTCATTGATAGTTTTTTAATGGATAATATAATATATAATATTATATTCACAAGCCCAAATATATACTTATATTACCAATTTTGGTTACAAATGTTGACCTACAAGTCTGCAGATTGGTAGGTTAACAAAACCTTTCTTGGCCTAATTTTAAAAGCATGACTTAAGGATATCAATATGATCAAAAACCTAGGTAATTATTTGAAGGAATTATTGAGGATTATTTAATTTTATTTGGATTTTTAATTTTGAATGCAAGTATTCACATGTATGGATAAAACATGCTCTTTTTCATCTCACAATCCACTAGGATCTTCTTCTAAGTCCACAACTATAAAGACCTTATCTTTGGATTGAAAATCTTATCTAAAAT
>JARHVA010001760.1:0-65000 GCA_037957365.1 Torreya grandis
GGATTAGCATGGGAAATTTAACCTAAATGAGGTGGAATGACCATTTGAAAAGCTTGAGATTGACTAAGAATAAGGAAAAAGGTGACTCAATAATGAAACAAGACCAAGATAAGTAAAATAAAAGACATGGATAATGTTAATAAGGATCATATTCTCTATTCAGAGTCTCTTATGAAAGGGATATGAAAATACATTATATGTATGGTTGCTTGACCAATCTAGGGTGTATCCAATAGATTTCTAAGATAATCCCTATATGAGTAAAATCTAGCAGACCTAACACAAGAACACAAGGATGCCTTGGTTGCAATTCACAAAGGCACAAACTAATCTCGACAAGATCTTGAGGTAGGAGTCCATGTATTAGAGGCCAAAGTGGAGCAACTCAAGGAAAAGGCCAAGATAGTGCATATTCTTGTGGGCATAAAAGCTAAAATTTAGGAGGTGGCTTTGAGATGTTATATCTCCTTGGAGGCTACAACTCAAGGAAAAGGCCAAGATAGTGCATATTCCTATGGGCATAGAAGTTAAAATTTAGGAGGTGGCTTTGAGATGTTATGTCTCCTTGGAGGCCATGGAGTTTATGAAGGCTAAGATGGCCCCTCATGTGAGCTAGGCCAATCAATTATTCAATTCCTTGAGATATAACAGTGCAAAATTGAATATGTTAGTTGTCTATATAGGAAACTCTCTATATAGTCATCTCAACCTAATGATGATGCTTGAGGCATCCAATGACTTAAATCTAGTATTCATTCAATAGGAAGAGGCAAAGGATTGGTTAAAAAATGTTGGGGCTTTGATCCCTAGATATCAGGCACATGAAGCTTAGATTCTTCAAATTTTACATGAGCTAAAAGTTATCCAAAGTTAAATATTCCTCTGGTAAGTTAATTAGTAAGATTAATTTTGACAATATTATTTAGGAAGCAGCCAAGGATTTTAAAGAGAGCTTTCAAGGTTTAACACTTGAATAAATTAAGTTTAAATTAAGTAAAGATTAGAAAAGGGTCGCTAAAGTAGAAATCTTAAAAAGTAAATTCTATATAATCAAGGATGAGCATGCAAAGATCCTTTAACAAGCTAAATGAATTCATCGACCATAACTACTAAATTTAAACATTATACAAAAATAACATGGAGTAGTGAAAAAGTTATATGAGAATAACAAGGCAAAGAAGAAGCAAGTTTCTAGTAGTGCAACTACATCTTCAATTACCATGATGATTTCTATGCCAACAAAGGTGCATGTATCACTTTGAGTGAGTAAGCCTTGATAGGCCAAAATTTTACGTAGTTATGATTTGTTAATGACTAATGTACTTAGATTATCCTTGTATTTTGAGTAGATAATTGTAAAATTGACTTTATATTTTATGTACATGCACATGTTTCATAATTTTGGAAAATTCAATTTATTTATTTTTTAACTTTTAGTTCTCTTTTAGACGGTTTTTTAAACTACAGTTAGAACTACATGTTCTAATTAACACTTGTAACTACCTTGCATGAACTTGGAGGATGAGGCGAACCCTTCCCCAAGTCTATATATACAATTATACCCAATTCAATTTTTGGTTAGAATATTTTGGAATACAAAGAAGCAAAATAATTTTGATCATCAATGAAGTGTTTTGAGTATATTCTTTCCAATTTCATATAATTAGTTGTTATTTCCATGGTTGTATGTTTCAATAATATTTAGTGTGATATAGTTGAGAATAGATTATTGATTTCATGATTGATATATTGATCTTAGATGTATAATAGCCATTGAAAGATTAGTGGATATATTAATTAAGTTAGTCAAGTTGATTGAATCATATTTTTAAATGTGTATTTGTGTTTCCTTTGGTGTAGTTTTCTCTGTGTGTGTAATAGCTACCTTAGATAATTCATTTACCTGGGCCATAATCTCCTGATTAAAGGTGTGTAATAGATGCCCTAAAAGGATAAACTTTTGTATAAGGCTTATGAATTCTCTGTATCTTTATTTCCTTGGACTTCCTAGGCATGTTTGAATATATGTGTGTTATTGTTGTTAGCAATAGCTATAGGTTTTATAAAGCATAGGTCTATTTAGAAACCAACCAGGGAAGTGATTTTAAAGAACCATAGAGCCTTTTTTCTACCCTACCTTTCTATCCTTTTTGATTTTGTTATCAAGATGTACCCACTTTAGATTAGAAACTATCCATGCATCCAACTCACGTAGAAAATTCACTCTATTAGAAGGCCACACTTCCATCCAAAAACCTTGTCAACAACCTACATGCCTTACCCATATTCCATAAATAGGTTGAAATGCATCGCATACCTACAACTCATGCCCTAGAGTGGAGTTCACCTCCATTGAGATCCTCAAATTTTAGAGGTTACCTCATTATATTATGATGTGCATAAAACTTACATCAAAAATATACTAATGGTGATAAAAGGAGGGCCTTAAACCCCTGATAATAGAGGTTATTCCTTGCATAGATTTATATTAAAGTCACCTAAGAGATTTACTAGATCTAATTCCTAGGTTGGTTTATTAGCATCACCCTTAATGAGTCATAGGAGACCTATAATTGTGCCAACAGCCCTAGTTCATAATAATCCACAACCTCCATTAGGGACCCCCTTACTTGTAAGGAACCATTTTCCTATTAATCAACCAATGGCTTAGTAATACCCCTAGTTAGTTGGATCTTCCATTGCCATCCCAAGAGATGTGCATGATTTTTCTTGGAATCCCAAAAAATATCTACCATCCTTTTCTCCTTTAAGACCAAGGATAGCCAAAGAGCACATCAATTCTATTAAAGATGCTTTAAGGTTAATGAATGTAGTTGATGAAGATGTTTCATGTTTATTATTCCCTTTTAATTTAATGGATTTTGCTTATGACTGGTATTTAAATCTAATGGAAAACTCCATCACCAATTAAGAGCAATGTCAAATGTATTTTCTTGTGTATTTTGGATAGGTCACCAATCTTGGGTTGATATATAAGCAATTCACTAGTATTAATAGGGAGCCTAATGAGCCCATCCATATTTTCAATGCAATATGGAAGAAGATATACAACTGGTTGACACCAAGGTATAAACTAGAACCATCATTAGTACTAAAGATGTACAAGAACACCTTGAACCCTATCACCATCATGTTCTTGATAAGAGAACTTGATACCAATACTTTGGCATTAGCATTCAAAGAGGTTATAAGCATTGATAGGAAACTCAACCCATAGATACTTAGGGCACCTAATATCAATAATGGATTTATAGTGCTTAATTAGATACCACACATAAAGTAGAATATTCTAGAATATAATCAGAATCAATTGTATACACTACCTCTACTGACACAAATGACGTAGCTAAATTTTGGATACTTGAACAATCATGTGATAGCCAATAGTTATCAATAGAACCAACATGTAGTTTCACTTCCCATAGCCATTCTATAAGGAATGGATTCCACAAAAGCCAAATTTGATTCTATTCAAAAAATGGCTCAAAAGTTAAGAAATGATTTTCTAAATATGCAATGAAAGATAGGTAATGCCAACACCCCAACTGGCAACCAGAACATTGGATTATAGAGATATAGTAGACCTTTCAATAAGCCTAAAAATAATATGGATTAGCCTATCAAGATCCTAGAAATAAACATAGTTAAAATGGCTCTCCCTAATTGGTGTAGGATACACAATGCTCCCCAACATGGTGAGTTTGATTATAATGAGTTCTACATGACATTCAAGATCTTTCAAAGGGAAGTAACTAGGCAAGATGGGATGAATAATCCACCATAACTCCATCAATATCTTGGATCTTCTAATATAGCCATGTTATTTAAAACTCATGAGTTTCCCTTCCCAAATGAAGATGACAACAAATCATAAGATAATATGAATAAAGTTTATGGTTTCAATAGTTCCAAAGAGGTGCATACAACTTAAGGAAAAAATAGCCACTTACCACCTCGACTCTTCCAAACACTATGATGATTCTTCCAAATCCTAAAGTAGACAACAATCTACCCCCTCCAAAGGGGATTGATTACCTTCCAAGTAAGGAAGAACCGAGTAAAGGAGAATACAACATCATGAAATATATGAAGAAAAATAAGGTGAATATAAATCTTCATGAGTTAGCCCAGATCACTAAATAAATGGAGTCATTGTGAAAGTACATTACTGTAAAGGCCCCTATAGAAAGAGATAAAGTGACTACAAATAAAGTGAAATTTGTTCATGATAATGTCATTTACAAAATCAATTCTGAAGTTCCATTTTTATTTTGACTGTCAAAGTATTTGGTAAGAACACCCATAATTATTTAGTTATTTTTATAGCATCTAAAACTATAATGCCTACCTATATATGTAATAATCTTGGTCTCACTCCAAGTCCTTCAAAAAGATTGATCTCCCAACTAGACATAATAGTGGTAACAATATTTGGAGAACTAAACAATGTACACATTTAGGTAGCATCTAAACCAAGAGTCCAAATGACTATCAATATTTTAGTAGTGGATAGACCAGAAGGTTGTGGATTGTTGTTGAGAAAATAATGGTCCAAAACACTCAATGGATATCTTTCCACAAAATTTTCTCATATCTAGTTATTGTGGAGAGTTGTAAACTAGATCATAATTGATAGAGAACCAAGAATGTAATATCCCATCATAGAATACCATGTCAAAAATGAAAAGGTGAAGTATGACTCTCCCACTCTTGGTATTTATACTTTTACCACTCAAAATTTACAATAAAGCCCAGAACTTAAAGGTTTGAATTAGTTATGGACTATGCATTTTGATGGGGCCAGGTCTAAGCAAGGATCAAGCATAAGAATTGAGCTGATTGATCCTCTTGGTAGATTATAGATTGTAATTTTCATGTACTAATAATAGAGCTGAGTATGAAGCTCTAATCTTAGGATTATAGTTTGCACTAAAGAATAATGTAAAACAAATAAAAGTATATGGTGACTCAAATTTGGTAGTTCACCAGGTAAGAAACAAATATAAGTTCAAATTATCTTAGTTAAAGAGATATAAGTACAGGGCATGGGATTTAATCAAAAGCTTTGAATCTTTTAACATAGTAGCACTCTTGAGAGAGCAAAATCAAGTTGCTAATTCACTAGCTGCTACCACTACCAATCTCAAGTCATTATAGGAGTATAAGGTAAATAAATTTTTTATTTAATTATTTCATTGTCCCTCAATTCTAGATAATGTAAAAAAATCTAGGTCTTCTATGATGATTAATAGATCATTTAATTTTTAAATAATTTAGGGGATTTGAAGTCCCAAATCATTACTAGAAAATACATTAACCACTTTTGTCAAGAAAAAATAGATAAAGAGGGCATTCTCTAACTCAAGGAAAATTGGATTTAATTTGTCTTAGTCTCTTTGGAAAGACCATTTAACTTAGACCCTTAGGCACAATAACTTAGGCAGCGTAAGGTTGATGAATCAGACTTCAAGAGGGAAAATCTAAGAGATGATCATAACCTGCATTATGTGAATATTGGCCTCAACTTTACTATGAAGGAAAGATAATGAGTCAAGGATTTGATCACTCAATACAAAGACATTATTGCCTGGATGTATGAATACCTAAAGGTATATGACCTGCAAGTCATCACTCACATAATTCCATGAAACCAAGACCATAGACCATTTAGACATAGTAAAGGATGGTAAATCCTATTTTGGAGCCTCTTATTTAGAACGAAGTGGAGAATTTATTAAGTGCCAAAGTCATCTTCTTGATCTATCATTCTACCTAGGTGGCTAATTTGGTCCCAGTTAGAAAAAAGAATGGTGAGATCATATTATATGTAGACTTCAAAAATCTAAACAATGCTTTTGAGAAATATAATTATCCTCTACCTTCTCTAGATGAGGTAATATAGATAGTGAGTGGTTCTAAAATAATGTCCTTTTTGGATGGATTTTTAGGCTATAATCAGGTACTAGTACAGTCTAAAGATAGAATGAAGATGATAATTACTATGAAATGGGGTACTTATGCATATAAAAGGATGTCATTTTCTTGATCAATGCAAGAGCTACCTTTCAATTCACCATGGATCGTGCCTTTAGAGGACTAATAGTAAAATACATAATTATCTATATGGATGATCTTATAGTATTTTTGAAAAATACAAAAGATCACAAAAGTCACCTACAATCCATATTTGAGAGGTGAAGAACATTTCATATTTCATTAAACCCAAAAAAAAGCATATTTCAAGTCATTGAGGGAAAACTCTTGGGACATATTATCACAAAATATGGGATCACCATTAATCTAGATATAATCTAGGCAATTTAAAAAATTCAACAAAATAGCAAGAAGGAGATCAAGTCATCATCTAGGAAAATCAACTTTGTAAGGAAGTTCATCTTAGGGTTTATAAAAATAATCAAGCCTCTAAATTCCATGCTCAAGCAAGATGTTAAGATAGAGTGGATAACTGAAGCTAAAAAGTCTTTCTACAACATTAAAGATGCAATGTCATAGGCTCTAGTGTTGATTAGTCTAGACTTTATGAAAGATTTCTATCTATATTCATTTGCTTCATAACACACTATTATTGTTGTTATCACATAGAATAAACATTAAACTGAGCATCTGATTGCCTTTATGATCACAAACTTAAAGGATGTAGAGCTTAATTATTTAATGATTGACAAGAAGATTTTTTCTCTTGTCAAAGTAGTGAATAAATTTTGACATTACATATTAAGTAACAAAACCATTGCTATTTTACTTGACCCTATTGTCAAACTCACCCTATTTTAGAATGAACTAGGAGAATGTTGAGGTAAATAGATGTCCAAACTCTAGGGATTAGACATAGAGATCAGGCCTACAAAGATCAATAAAGGTTAAGGCTTTTTTCAACTCATGATTGAGTTTGATACATGAATCACCATTGAAGAGGTATGTCTATCACAAGTTTCTAAAGGAGAATGGTATAAAAAAATCTAGTATTTACTTATAGGAACTTGTCCTCAGATCTTATTAGAGAAATAAGGAGAGATTTGAGGCTCAAAGCTACTCATTTCATGATCAAAAAAAGAGTCCTCTACATAAGGAACTATGAAATTATTTATCTTAAATGTGTATCTATAAAGGAGGATAAATAAATCCTAGAGAACTTGCATCAAAGGATAGGTAGTGGTCACCTTTCTAGGAATACCACGACCCATAAAATCTTGAGGTTGGGTTATTATTGGCCAACCATATTTAAGTATGCTCAAATGCACACCAAGACATACCACAACTGTCAAGCATTATCCAAGAGAGAAGAACACACATCAATGCCTCTACAACCTATTGTTGAAGGAAGGCAATTTGTGTCGTGGGGTTTAGACTTCATTAGTGTAATCAACCCAAATTCCTTAGTAGGACATAAATTTGTACCCAAAGTTACAGACTATTATACTAGATGGATGGAAGTAGTATCCAAAAATAATAGTAGAGCACAAGATGTGATTCAATTTTTGGAGGAACACATAACAACTATATCTGGAATGCCCATCTCTTTGGTTTATGACAATAGATTAGATTTTATATCAATAGAATTCACTGAATGGGCACATCACAATTAGATCATAATTAGGTTAGCCTCTAGCCACTACCCTCAAATAAATTGATTAGTAGAGGTAATGAATTGATACAATCAATAAATCATCATAGGATAAGCCTAGGGATAGGCATAATTTACTGAAGTATTTTCTTTTAGTAGATTGGATGAGATACAAGCAAGCCCTGAAAGATTCACCCTACCTACTGATATATGGGTGTAGACCAATTTTTATAATCACATTGAAGTTACCCACCTATCATTTTATGTAAGATTACATGGAACCAAATGATAAAGCAGAATCAAGATTTCTTGATATAATATAAATGGAAGACTCAAAGACTAAAGCCTTGCAAACATTCAGTAAACACTAGGATGTAGTCAAAAGGTGGTTTGATAAAAGAGCAAAAGTCAAAGAATTTAGGATTTTGGACCTAGTGCTACTATGATATAAAGCCCATGAAAACAAAGGATAACATGATAAGTTTGCCCCACTATGGATTGGAGCCTATCATATTTTGGAGATCATGAGCAATAGTGAATTTCATATAAAGGACCTCCAATGCAATGAGCTTACATATCCAATTGATGGACAATTCTTGAAGCATTACTTCAGAGCTATTCCATCTATAGATATTACTACTTGAGAGGATTCAAAAAAGTTTAGATGTATGACTAGAGTATATTTCCACACTTTCTAGTTTAGTTTTCAATGCTTTTTAGTTTTCTATTTTCTTAGATTAGCTTTTAGTGCTTTCTAAAGTAGTTTCCTACTTTCTAAATTAGTTGTTCTTTGATGTTTGAGGTTGTGTTTTCTCTAGTTATTAACAATATAAAATCCAAAAAAACTAATTTTATGACTTATAGAAAAGGGGAAAATTAAAATATTGACACATCATGGCTAGTTTATAGATTGGGTGCATTTATATGTTTTTGAGTCTTTAAGATGAAGGTAATTAAAGGATTATTCTGAATTATGTCACAATTGAATACTTTTACCAGGCATATGAAATTTTTCCTTGAGGTAATTTATATAAATTTAGAAATTTTTATTATTTTATTAGATCAAATGCACTTATCAAAGTAAATACTTGTTGAAAGTGACAATTCTAGGTGTAAATCAGGTTGGCAAGCATGTTCTAGTAACAAGTTGTTTTATAATTATTGTCACTTGGATTTGTACCCTTTGAGGAGATTCAAGGCACTCCTTTTTATTTAATAAAACTAAATTTTCTTATATATAACCTACCATCTTTTAGTATTGTCAATTACTTAAGACTTCTAAGGACACATGGAACATGACATCATGTTTTGACACCTTCACATTTTTTTAGAAGCTCATATAAAGAATTAAATGCACCTGTTAACCCCTAAAATGACTCAAAAATGATATAAGGACATAGAAACTAATTTACCAAAGCTAATATAACACTATTTGACATAAATTAACCTATAAAACACCTTATGATAATATATTATACCCCCTTATAGACCTAAAAAGCTAAGTTGTTTAATAGGAGTGCCCCAATTTGACCTAAAATTCAAATTTGGTCAACAAATTGGTGACTCATAGGGGTATTATGAATGATATACTAACTATAATAGTAGCCTTATTAGTCCATTGGGATTATGAATTCATATGAAGACTGAGATAAACAAGAAAACCTTTGACCATTGACTATAAACCTGACCAAGATAAGACAACTAATGGCTACCTAAACCATACAAAGTAAAATACACACACAACAAATAAATCAAACATATAAGACACACACATGTGCTCCAAGAACTTAGGGGAATTAGGAAATAACATACTATGCATAAATAGAAACTAAACATACCTCCTTCCCTAGATTTAAAGAAAAAATTCTTGAATCATCCTCATGGTGAGATGAAACATAGTGCCAAACATGCTTCTCTTTAGATTGAATGATTTTTGGATTATAAATATTCCTTGGCACTTCACTTGATCTGATCTCAAGTATATCATACTTAAATAATTCTCCAACATAGATATACTCCTCTTGAACATGTTCACATACTTCATACTCCTGCCCACTCTTCATCTCATGATCAACTTGTATATCCATAGTAGGTATGGCTTTAAGAGGAGTAGTTTCATGTTCCCTAGAAGATTGAGGCCAATAGGATCTTATTCCATCCTTAAATAACTTATGTGTTTATCCTAAATGGTTGAGAGGATGATAGCCCATATTTATGGCTTCAAACATGTCATCATGAGATGTGTATGCTTCTTGAAAGGATAGATTTGAAATATTGATTTCCCTTTGTATACTTAATTGAGTACCAATGTTGCCTTCTCCATCTTTGACCAACTCATATCCTCCTTGAAGAGGAGTATAACCTACTTCAATGATTTTAAACAAGTCATTTGAAATCTGATTAAGAACTTGTCCTTGCCTATCCTGGTATCTTGCAAAGTGAGAAAAAAATTAATGATCATTTCTTCCTCTTTGGAAAAAGGAAGAAATCCTTCCTCATCAACCCAATCTAAAATCTCCACACAAGAAATCACATTTTATTCATGTTTTATCATATCATCTTCAAGTGTTAATTCTTGTATCTTGATCTCATGAGACTCTCTCAAGACTACCACTTCTTGAGGGATGGC
Source organism: Torreya grandis (assembly GCA_037957365.1). NCBI lineage: Eukaryota > Viridiplantae > Streptophyta > Pinopsida > Cupressales > Taxaceae > Torreya > Torreya grandis. The sequence continues at coordinate 10,236 of JARHVA010001760.1, forward strand.
TTGAAAGTGTTCTCCCTTCTTGATAGCACATTCCACTTCAAACATGGAGGAAACAGCTTGTGAATTTCCATTTTGTTCACCAAATGGAGTCCCTATGGTGATTTCCTCCTCATAAACACTCGTGAGGTCTTCTTTATCAATAATTAATTGAACATGTTCCTCTTCATTTGCTTTTCTCAAGATAGGTTCTTCAACACAAAGAAAACATTCTTCATCAACCAAGAAAAGAGATTAAATATAAGAACTTACCTTCTCTTCATCACTTAAGACCTCTTTAGGGATTTCAAATTGAAATTTAGCTATCATATTCTAATTTCTTTTATCAAGGGCTGCAATATATTTAACCTCCTTCATGGTGATGCGAAGACTAGGCATCTTGAAATCATGTGACTTAGCCTAATGAGGCTACCAAGGAGATATGTTTTCTTCAAGCAAGATTTCTCTTTCCTTATCAACTAGTTTATCCTCCTTTGGTTCCCATACCATAGGTCCATCAAGGCAAAGGGTGATAGGGTGAGGATAAGATGAACTAATTAGTGGAGGTGTTACATAGAGCTCTAAATCAGATTGAGAATATAAGGTGGGAGGCTCTTTGGGAAGATCTTGAGAGAGGTGAGATGGGATGTGTTTAGGAATAGGATGTTCTTTTTGGTCTAAACATTCCATCACACCTTGACTTAGTAGCTTCATCTTTATATCGAGCTCCTCTAATTCTTAGTTAAGTTCTCTTGGAAAAGTTTATCTTGAAAGTCATAGTAATCATCATGAGGATAAGGAGTGCATGAGGGCTGCCATATAACACAATAATATTCTTGAGAAAGTGTGGGAGGGACTTGCAAATTATCAACTCCATCCTTCACTTCACACCCTTGGACAATGTTTCTATTTTATTTCTTTCCCCATGACTCTACTATCTTGATCCAACTTAAGATATTAGGATTAAATGTCTTCTCAATTTCACACTCTTGGTCAAGACTGTTCTCCTCCTTTCCCCATGACTCCACTATCTTAATCCAACTTGGGATTCTAGGATTAGAAATCTCTTTTTGAAGTGGTGGAGATGTAATGTGAGAGGGTAATGAGGGTTTGAAATCTTCTTCCTTTACTACCAACATGGATTGTTTCATATTCATGTTAGCCAACTCAATTTGCCTATCAAGATTTGCCTTAAACACAATATTTCTCTTTTTAATTCTCTCCTCTAATTGATTGGGAGAAGGATGACTTTGATAGACTTTATTTGGCTCATGAATAAGGGTCATGTATGGTTGGATATGATCTTGAAGAAGTGAATATGAAGGATGATAGGTTTGGTGAGGTTTCCTTCCATGAATTCTAAGTATATCCTCCAAGGATACAATTGAACCATTCACATCTTGCATCTCACTTATGAGCCTTTGTTAATTGGCTCTCTCAATAGGTATCCACTCCTTTTTAATAGCTCTAATGTACTTCTCACTTGATGGAAGGAATGATTAGGAATATTTTGGCCATATCCCCTAAGAGTATAAAGCTCTAACATATATCTTTCATATCCCAAGAGTATCTTCTTTAAGGTGTAAATGGGTTGGCTTGAGGAGTGGCTTGGTTGACTAGAAGCATGACATGGAGAAGGTTGATTGTAGTACTGGTAAGAATCATATATAGGCTAGATATGATCATATTAAGGTTAATGAAAGACAAATTAGGGATAGTAAAGGTCATGACAAGATTGACCAAGGACTTGTTCATACTGATAGGGAATGGAACAAGCTTGAAATGTCTCACCAACTTGTGTAAACAAAAAATCAACACCAAAGTCAACCATAGATCTTCATTGAAAGAAAGATAACAGAAAATATGTGACCATCAATCTTCAAAAGATAACCTAGGCTGCTTGACCAGTTGATTTGTATTTAGAGTCACCATTAATGCTTTAAAATATGTTTATAAAGTTTTATTTTTGAGAGCATCCCAAAAATTGTTGTCACTTGGATTTACACCTTTTGAGGAGATGCAAGGCTCTCCTTTTTATTTAATAAAATTAAATTTTATTCTACATAACCTACCATATTTAAATATTTTTAGTTACTTAAGACTTATAAGGACACATGGGACATGACATAACATTTTGACACATTCACATTTCCTAAAATACCCATACAAAGCATTAAATGCACCTTTTGACCCCTCAAATAACCCAAAAATGATATAAGGACATTAAAAAAAGCTAATAATGTTATTTGACATAAATTAACCTATAAAACACCTTATGATAATATATTATACCCCCTTATAGACCTAAAAATCCAAGCTTTTTACTAGGGGTGCCCCAATTTGACCTAAAAATCAAATTTAGTCAACAATAATTATACTAGCTCACTGGGGTTTCATCTCCTCTCATTTCCATTTATATGAACAAAAGAGAAATAAAACAAAACAAAAAGAGAGAAAAGATCCAATGAGTTTAAAAGAGCAAAAGAAAATTTAAATAAAATTAAAAGGATCACATGATGAAATAAGGTCAATACACCATGCATCATGGTTAAAAGAAAATAATAGAAGGAGAGCAGAAGGATCCTAAGGTATCTCTATCAGGGATATGGATGCCTAGATGATAGTAAATAAATGATTTATATTCCTTTGATTTAATCAACTTTAGTAGATACTAGAAAGAAACCTACAACTTCATCAAAACCTTTGAATAACTCATCACAGCAAGGGTTAAATAAATTACACATTTAACACACACATATCCAAAAATTAAAAGTCAAGTATGTTTTGTGAATTAACTTAGGAAAATATTTCATGTTTTTTATCTATGTATTTTCTCTATGACCCACTTAAATATTGATCTAAATATTGTGAAACTTGATTTCTAGGTTCTCGAATACTCAAGAGTATTCCCCCTGTATGTCACCATTTGTTGTACCCAACATCCCCTTTTTCTTTAAGGAGAAATAGGGACCCACTTTTTTATATTTTAGGCTTAATATTGAGCCCAATTTTTCATATTTTCATGCAAATTCTATAAAATCTAAGATATTTCATTTTTTGGCAGGATTACGCTTCATGAGACTAACTTTTATTCTACAGAGATTGTTCTTCAAGTTTATATTTTTAGGTTAATTCTTTCAGACCTTATGCAATTTATCCTTTTATGTTTTATGTTTTGGGTGTTCTCAATCCTATTTTATTTTTTTCATACTATTTTTAAATCCTTATTTTTTAAGAGAATTATTATGGACATTTTTTTTTAAATAATTCTCTCAAAGGAATTCAGCTTGCAGGCGCTTTGCCTTATGGAATTTTGGACTACAGACATTTTGTTTAAAACAAATCCCCAATAGATTATAGTTTAGACCCTACCAAACCTACCCTTTGTGGATTTTTAAATTACCCTTAGTTTTATGAAATTACCCTTTGGTAAAACAAAAGTGCCCTTCAGCCTTCATGAAGTAGACCCTTTAAGCAAGTTTTGCCATGAAATAGACCCTTTAAATCCTTCCATATACCCTTCAAGAATTTTGAACCAACCCTTCATCCTTTTTTTAAAATTTCTTTTATCCTTTATCCCTTCAACCTTTCCCATATTGACCATTTTACCCTTTGTAACCACCTCTTTTAAAACACATACCCTTTGGGTTTTGTGTAAATGACCCTATAAGACTTATCCTTCAAGATATCCTTTATGGCCCATTTTCCCTATGAAATTACCCTTTAGCCTTTTTTTTAGACCCTTTTACTTGGACATACCCTTTAATATTTCTATCCCAATCCTCTGACCCTTTTTTTGAAGTGGCCACTTACCCTTCAAAATAATTACCACAGCCCCTTTTCCCCACCAAAAGACCCTTTAGACCCAAGGCACATATCATTTAGGTTTTATGTAACCTACCCTTTAAGACTTTTGAAATTACCCTTAGCTATATTAAATTACCCTTTTGGGAAACAAAAATTGTCCTATGGCCCCTATGAAAAATATCCTTTGGTACTTTTGTCATGGACAAAATGTCTTATGAAGTGGACCCTTCAGATCAAAAGTACCCTTTAGGGAAATTGAAAGTGCCCTCCAGACCTTAGAATATCCATTGAAGATAATTGTCTCAAGACTTTTTCCTAGATGAATTCTCTAAATAAAATATTATGAACATTTTGTTTGAGACAATTATCCTAAAAGAATTAGTCTACAGACATTGACCCAAAAGCATTTTTTAGACCCTAAGTGCTTGGTTATTAAGAGTACTACTAATCTCACCACACTTAGCCAAAACCAAAGAAAAAATATTTCTTAAAAATAATTTAAAAGCCTCCATCAATGTAAGCTAACATGTTTGAATTGTACAGGAAATAAAATCCAAGTAAACATTACACATTTATGTCGCATAAAATGATATTCAATGTAGGATCATATATAGGTGATACGTTACGCTTAAAAAGTTGTCATTTCATTCAGTCTAATTTGCAGTCAAATTATTCTAATTTTTTTATAATGATGAAGGGCCCTAGTTCCTACTTCAAGAGTATTATGAGTAAAATAATGACTGATCTAGAGCTGAGTTATTTGTACAACATACATTAGCTCATAGAAGAAGCAACACAGAGTATGTAGTAATGGCATCTACATCTAGAAAATTTTGAGGTATGTATCCACCATTCCCATAATTGATTAAGGAATCCAAAAATTCATAAATATAATCTTTGATGCTATAGTCTTTGGAGACAAGTATAGGAATTATTCAGCATTATATAATGTCATTAATTTAGTAGATATGTTTTCACTCGAAGATGATATAACACTAGTAGACAAATTATTCATGAAGGAATTTTAGCATTAAAATGCTAAAGATTTCACTTTACAACATCCAAGCTCAAATTAATGCTATTCATTAACCTCTTAAGGGATGTGTTCTTTTCAGGGAAGATATCGTAAGATGCTTTCTTTTATCATTCTATTAATAATACAGTGGTCATATGCATTACAAGGGTAGATTTTAATAGATACCTATATTTGAGTATCTATGATTCCTAATTCAATAAGCACACATAGTGAAATTTAACATAGAGACATTGATGGAGAAAGTACAAAATTCATGGCTACTACTACACTAGACCATCACATGGAAAGGGAAGAAGACAAAAGGAGCAATCATAATTGATAGATTTAGGATGAGAATTCACATTGGTATAGATCTTATCAATAGATTATATAGTATGCCCAACATTCATTTTGTTAATTTATATTGGGTGTCATTACTATATATGATGCTTACACATGATGATGCATACACCTTGGGTGAGATAATAAGCCTTCAGTTGAGGGAACAAATTATTCATAGATATAAGTGTCCCATGCCCACAAGATATTTCTTCATGATGTCAAATTATTAGACACAGTCATGGGTACATGTTATAAATATATTGGTGAATTATGGGCCCTGGCCACAAACTATGAGAAGAATAAAATCTATGATCATTACTATTTCATGCATGTTTATTGTTATACCAAACATTTTTCAAGGATCTCTAAAGATGTCTATCCTCAGGTTTAGCAAGTCATCCATGGCTTTCCCATGCCTCAAATTGAATATAATATTATGAATAACTTTCATGGGAAAGGGTATTATTTCCTTTACCCAAATTTCACTATCATCATGGTGTGGGGAAACAAAGTTGGCCCCTGTGTCTTCCAAAGTTTATACCAGACAAACTAGCTAAATAAGAAATCAACTTCCAATTATGGAAGATCATTGAAGAGGATTTATCAAGTCAAGAGAAGGCCTTGTATTTTTGTCACTACATAACTATTGGTAGGATGGTATATATGATCAAGAAGCACCTTGTGGTAGTAGGTGGAAAATGCAGGAGTTATCCTTTCCCTACACTTGCACATAGAGATTGAGATCTACATGGGTTGATCCAAAAACACATTCATGGATTTAGCATCCCATATAATCATGAGCCTTATGTTTATTATTTCATATTTTTAAATTCCAAGTCTGATGAGGAAGTATTGGAATGGGTGAAGATTACTAGTCTATAAGAGGATCACTTGAGAATGCTCCAAGATGATCCTTTTGTTTTACACCAAGGAGTCGGATAGTAAAGAGGCACTCTAAAAAGAGTGGAAACATTTGTATTTTTGGAGAGGATGGTCCAAGGAGAAATCTAAGGACCATGCTACTTTTTCCTCCCAAGTAATTCCTTTGAAGTGGAAGTTGAAGATAATGAAGAAGGAACATGGGCTACTTAAGCCTAGTTTTACTAGGGGAAGATAAGCAGGGGACCCTATCATCCTTAACTTTGATGAGAAAGAAAGAACATAAGAATTGCTTATTGCAGGTTCTAGTCAACTATCCATTTCTATACCTTAGATACATATTGTTACATCTAATGGGATAGAAACTCTAGAATCAATAACATCATCACCTCAGGACTCCGCCATGCAAGTAAGGCCCCCTTGGTCTACAAGAGAAAACCTAGGACTCCTATAGGTTGTCCTATAGTAGAGGCATCATAGAATTTGCCTACTCAACCTCCACATTCAGAATCATTTAGGGGAGATGTGGTGATCATTAAAGATATCAAGGATGATTCAAATGAGGAAGCTAAGTTGAAAACTATCAAGGTTATGAGCTTCTAAATACAGCCTATAGAGCTTACTTTTTTAGATATTCAATATTTTATTAGTTTTCCTTTGTCTTTTATACCCATCTTTGGGTAGGATATCTCTATATAATTTATCAAATCTATCCCCTCTACTTCCACTACTACCATTTATCCCTCCATCTCCACTTCCATCCCACTCACCACATAGGCCACTTTTGTTCCTACTAGTACCTCCACTATTAGAGACCTCAAGAAGAATGAAATGTCCAAGAACCTAAAGATAGAATTGGCCACCTCATAACTCCATTTCCACTTGACTCAAATCACCCTTCTACTACCATCTACCACTTTTATGGAGGAAACCACAGTAATAAGTATGAGTAGGGGAAGGAAGTCCAAGCCCCAAATAATCATGGTCCATCCACTCCCTCAATTTGGAGGAGTAGATTGGTCTAAAATTGTATGGCCTTATTTACTTAATTTCCTAACCAAGGACCATAAGAAATAATAAATAACTCAAGAGGAGGCCAAGGAAGAGGTTGTTGTCACAACCTCTAATGCATCCCAATTAGACATTCATCCATGGGTAGTGGATTTGAGGAGCAAGGCTTCTCAATTACCAAAATTTAGAATTACTGAGCTTCTCTCTATTTATATTGTTTGATCCTCTAATTATGAGTATTCAAATGGTCAAAAAGAGGAAATTATAAGATGATAAAGGCACCCAAATCATCCTTGACGAAAGGTAAGAAATGTTCTCCCTCACCAAGAGGCAAAATAGATAGCTAGGATAATCCCTATATGAGGAAAATCTAGTAGACCTGACACAAACACACAAGGATGCCTTAGTTTAAATTCATGAAGGAATAGAGTTAACTCGATAGGAACTTGAGGTAAAAGTGTAAGTATTAGAGGATGAAGTAGATTAACTCTATTAGGTTGTGGAGCTAAAAGCTTCATAGGTATACAAACATGGAGGAGGTTGCGGAGTGTCACAGTAATCGGCATCGATCAGGTCAACAGACATCGGTTAGGAGTAGATAGGAATATACCAACATCGGTCATGGATCAGCTGACATCGATCATCTCTAGACAGATAGTGATTGACATTGGTCACCTGTGCGGTTCCAGAATTGTTAGTTACACGAGCAGTTAGTTTAACGAACTGGTTGTTTGCATGTAAAGACTAATTTTAGTCTTGAGTCTGTGTTTCTAATTATTGTAATTAGGAAGTCTAATTATTGTTTATATGGGATCTATTTAAGAGACCCATGGGGTTGTATTTTAATTTGTAGAATCATAAGGACTTACAAAGGCAAGGACAAGGGTTCTTCTAGGAGTGTAAGATCTAGGTTTTCAAGTGTGCAAGACCAGGTTGATCTATAGGTGTGCAATATTAGGTAAAAGATCTACATGGTAACTAAGGTCAATTGATCTGTAGGTGTGTGTGTGTGTGCAAGGTCAGAGGAGATCTGCAACACAACAAGGAGCAAGATCAAGGAGATCTACTTGGAGTACTTTGAGTACTTGGTGTACCGGCAGTATTGTTACTGACTGGTGGAGGGAACAACTCTGTGTTTGAGTTGTGGTTGTAATTGATTGTGTGAGAGAGAGAACTCTTGAGGGATAATTACTGGTATGCCCAAGAGGTGTGGGAAGAGTGTGATTTCTTCATTGTATTTCCTTCTAGAAGAGTGTTAATACAAGATTGTATTGTCTCTCAAATTCTATGTTATTTCTGAATTCTAGTTACATTTTACTTCTAGTTAAATTCTGTGTTTAGTTGCTTATAAAAAGGTAATCAAGTGTGCTCTTAGGGAACAAGGATCCTGACAATTGGTATCAGATCTTTGTGAGCCTAGGTCCTGTCAAACTCAAGGAAAAGGCCAAGATAGTGCATATTCTTATGGGTATAAAAGCTAAAGTTCAGGAGGCAACTTCAAGATGTTATAACTCCTTGGAGTCCATGGATTTTATGAAGGTAAATATGGACCCTCATATGACCCAGGCCAATTAATTATTTAATTCCTTGAGATATGATAGTGTAAAATTGAATATGTTAGTTGTCTATATGGTCAACTCTCTCTATAGTCATCTCGACGTAATGATGATGCTCAAGGCATCCAAAGCCTTAAATCTAGTATTCGTTTAGTAAGAGGAAATAAAGGATTGTTATAAAATATTGGGGATTTGATCCTTAGATATTAGGTCCATGAGGCTTAGATTCTTCAAATTTTTCATGAGCTAAACTTATCCAAAGTTAAAGATTCCTCTGGTAAGTTAATTAATATGATTAATTTTGACAATCTTATCCAAGAAGTGGCCAAGGATTTTAAATAGAGATTACAAGGTTTGAAACTTGAAGAAATTGAGTCTCAATTAAGAAAATCTAGGAAAAAGTTTACTGAAGTAGAAATATTCAAAATTAAATTCCAAATAACCAAGGATGAGCATGCAAATCTCCTTGGATAGACTAAATTAATTCATCAACCATCACTGATAGATTTAGACATTATATGAAAGTAGCTTGGAGTGGCGAAAAAGGTCTATGAGGATAATGAGGCAAAGAAGAAGCAAGTTTTTAGTTATACATCTTCAATTACCATGATTATTTCTACACTAACCAAGGTGTATACAGCACTTCAAGCGAGTAAGCCTTGATAGGTTGGAATCTTATGCATGTATGATTTTTTAATGGCAAGTGTACTTACATTTTCCTTGTATTTTGAATAGATAATTATAAAATTGAATTTATATTTTATGTACATGCACATGTTCAATAATTTCAAAAAAGTTAATTTATTTATTTTTAACTTTTAACTCTCTCTTAGATGGTTTTTAATATTGTAGTTAGAACTACATGTTCTGACACTTTTAACTACCTTGTATGAATTTGGAAGATAAGGCATCCCCTTCCCTAAGTCTATATATACAATTGTAACTCAATTCCATTTTTGGTTAGAATATTTTGGAATATAAAGTAGTGAAACAATTTTGATCATTAGCAAAGTGTTTTGAATATTTTCTTTCCAATTACATGCAATTATTTGTTATTTCCATATTTGTATGTTTCAATAATCTTTAGTGTGTTATAGTTGTGAATAGATTCTTTATTTATTGATTGATATATTGATCCTAGATGTGTAATATCTATTAAAAGATTAGTGGATATATTGATTAAGTTAGTCAAGTTGATTGAATCATATTTTTGAATGTGTATTTGTGCTTTCATTGGTGTAGTTTTCTATGTGTGTTCTATAGCTACCTTAGATAATTCATTTTCCCAAGCCATAATCTCCTAATTAAGGGTGTGCAATAACTACCTTAAAAGGAGTAACCTTTATTTAAGGCTTATGAATTTCTTGCATCCTTATTTCCTTAGACTTCTTAGTTATGTCTGACTATGTGTGTGTTATTTTTACTAGCAACAAACATAGGTTTTAGAAATCATAGGTTTATTTAGAAACCAACCAAGGAAGTGATCCTAAAGAACCATAGAGCCTTTTTTTGCCCTACCTTACCCTCCTTTTTGAGTTTATTATCAAGACCTACCCACTTTAAATTAGAAACCAATAACCCATCCACCTCACATAGAAAATTCACTCTATTACAAAGCCACACCTCCATATAATAATTTTTTCAACAACCTACATGCCCTGCCCCTATTCCATCAACAAGTTGAAATACATTGCATACCTATAACTCGTGCCCTAGAGTGGAGTTTACCTCCATTGAGATCTTAAAATGTTAGAGGCTACCTCATTCAAATTTGGTTTGCATAAAACTCATATCAACACATTATATTCCATTTTCACTTATGTTTCCTTCTTAGAATGGTCTTGTAAAGGATTGTTAAATATTTTCTATTTTTGGTGTTCAGTAGTTTGTCACCCTAACTCCATTGGAAGATCATCAAATTCAATATTTTAGTCATCAATAAGATCTTAGATCTTATATTTTAAGGTAAATCATCTATTTATATAATGTCTTGGTCTTTGATGATAATATAAAAAAGCATTCTCATCATAACCTTTGGGTAGATGTCTATTCATAACAACCTTGATAGGATGACGGAGAGATATAAGTTGACACTCTAGTAATCATGAGAGTAATTAAGCTAGGGATTTAGTTAAATGGGAGAACTATTTATTTGGTGCATTGGATATAATAAGCCAATTAGGATGCTATGAAGCTACATTAATTATGGTGGTTGTTTCCTTTTTAGTAGCAGGAGGTTTTACCATATAACTTGGTTTGGTTGTGAAATTGGTACTATATGTAGATGTAGCTACTATGTTTTCTACATAATTTATATTATTTAATTAAATAATTTTCATTTCATTGTCTCATACAAAATGTCATAAGTTATCAAAAGATTTTAACCTCTTAAAAATAATGGATTCATGTAAAGGAGAAAGCAAAATTTTCTTCTATATGTCTTACAAATCCTTATCTACCATAGGATTGGTCATTTTATATAGCATTATCTTATATATAAATACATATTCATTGATAGGTTTAGTTATTCCTTGTTTGATTTTGTAAATTTTAGCATGGGAAACCTTTTCATAAGTATTAATGGAAAAGCATGCTAAAACTTTATCTACAATAGGTTTGAATTATTTCACAAATTAGAGACGTAAATAATAGAACCACCTGAAAGCATAGTCCTTGAGGCTTCTTGTAGATAATTTGGTAAAAATTTTATCATTAGAGGCATATTCAAGGAATATTACATAAAAGGATAAAAAATGTTGTTGAAGATCATCTTTGCCATCATAAAATAGAAATTCAGATGCATTAAAACTAGTTGTCAAAGGGTGAAAAAATATCTCAAGTGTAAGAGGGCTATGCAACACATCTTGAGAATTAATAGTATGAGGATACTTTAAAGTACTTCGTTGAATATTTATAACCTTGTCCTCTAATGTCTTTATAACTTGAAGAATTTTTTGAACTGTAGACCCATTGGGATTTATATTAGTAAGTTGAATAGCCACTAATGGGATGTAAACATGGTTTGAGTAGTAATAGACATTGAAACTGATATTTGTGTTAAAATAATTAGTAATTCCATGGTATATGTAGCAATAGTAGTTTTGGGAAACAAAGGTTAGAAGATATAATCTATGCTTCTTCTAGATGTAGGTGGATTTATAGGAGTAGAATCAATTATAGTACCTTCTAAAGATTCACCATCACTACATGAGGAAGCCTTAGTTTTATCTTGTTTAATTATTTCATCTCTTGTAACATACAAAAATGCACCTATTTAGATTTTTTTATTTTTGATATTTTTATTCAATGCTTCTTTATCCTCCATTTGAAAATGATTTTTTGCATTAAAATTTTCCATTGCTTCACAAAAGAAAATTTTAGAATTCTCAATAAAGTATAATAATTAGGAAAATAGAGAAATCAAAAAAACCTAATTAACCTAGGGTTTGATGTTTAAATATTAGGTTCACCAAATGTTTCAATGTTTTTTAGAATTCATAATAGAAACATACAAGTAATAAAATTTGTTTGAATGTAGTACTATAATATTCAGATTTATAGCAGGCCAATTGGGTGTTAAACTCAGATATAATGTATGCTAAATTTATAAAACTAAGAATAGGATAAATATGGAAGGTACAACTAATCTACATGGAAATGACAAAGAAGTAATTTAATTAACTGGTTTTGATACTAATGTAATTCTAGATTTGGAACAAGTAAGAAGTATACACTTCAAGTAGTACCTTTTATGGTTCATGGATGTGTTAAATACATTCATGCCAATCGAGTAGTTATAATTACTAGAATTCCATACGACCATCCTCTTGAATAATAGAAAATTATACCTAGATAATTAATTACCAAGACTAAAAAGGTTGATCCACCACAAAAGGATAAGCAACCAGAAATACCCTCTACTAGGTAGTTAGTACTTAAGATATGGGTTATCTACACATTAAAAAGGATACATAAATGAATAAGCACAATGATGATAAATAGATATAAAGTAAGCCAATTGGGTGTTAAACTTAGATATAATATACACTAAATTTATAAAATTAAGAATAGGTTAAATATAGAAAGTACAACTAAGCTATGCATGGAAATAAAAAATAATTAATGTACTTAACTAGTTTTAATTCTAATGCAGTTATAGTTCTAAAATAGGTAGAAAATAGATTGGAACATGATTCTAGAATAGTCACCTAATTTTGGATTTAGTGCCTCTAGAGTTTTTGGATACTAATATCATCCTATTATGGTTATAATGATGTTACTATCTAGGTTTGATGCAAGTGTCCTATATGAAATACCTATTAGAAAAAGATCCAACCACTTGGATGTTTCTAGGTTTGACTTTGCCTTCACTCTGGTGATTCAAATATGGGTCATGGACTATCACTCATCATAAAATTTCAAAACCCTAGCTCTTCATCTTCATGGTGATTGTTGGAAAATTTTGGCCTATATACAAAGCTTCTACCTAAATGGATGAGCTGAATAGAGTTCTAGATGGAATGAGTGGTCCAAAAATCACATATTGTTTGCAAAGCTTTTTAAACACTTTAAATAAGATTAAAGTGAAATTTGTTGATCTTTGTAAAATAGGCTTGGAAATAGGTATAGGATTACAAAGTGAAAAGAATATCAAGTTCTCATGGTATTTAAAGAATTTAGTGGCATGAATCAGGTTGCACAAAGTCTTAGAATTCTATTGGAGCCTTATAAAGAGACAACACTTACTTACACAAGTCTAGAAGAACTAGAACATCATGGTATGTCACATAAAAATGAATGGGTCAACTTTATTGTGCATTTAATAAATTCACTTAAGAGGCCTCTTAGGGCCAAAATATTACATGGACATGTTGTTTTTCATGCCTTTAACATTCTCTGCAAATTTCATGTCTTGATGAGTTTTCTATCTCAAGATACAAGCATTAAAAGTTGAAAAAATAGAATGAAACATACACAGGGACATCAAGTTAAAGATACAATAATTAACCATCAAGATTTAATAATCCTTGACAAGTAAGACATGCATGTAGACATCAAATTTGGGCCTCATAAAATATTCATTTAAATTTAAATGTTCTAAAATAAATGGTTAGAATTTAATCAGATCAAAGATCCAACAACAAGAGGCAACTTGACATTGTTAGTGGGTCTTGAAGATCTAATGGAGCATGTTTAATCATTCTTTCAAGATCAATATTGAGAATCAAGTCAAAATTTTAGTAGACCTAAGATTGAATGCATCGATGACAAGTGTCAATAACTTGATTACCTAAATAGATATCTAATAGTGTGTGGTAATTGATAAATCTAGTGGGCCCAAAAAGAATCAATGGTATATGATCCATCATACAAATTATATCTAACAGTGAGTGATGGGTCAAAATGTTAATGAATTTCAAATATAAATGCATGGGTGCCAAGTGTCTCAATCACATTAAACTAGCAGAAGATATATGGCTCATGTCCATTCATACATAAGATAATCAATAGTGCATGTGTAAGCTAAGAAAGTAGATCTAATGGTGCATAAGCAAGTTGATCGATGGTCAAAATTAAAATTTGAAAGCTAAGGGACTTCAATGGAGAAAACATGTGACCTAAGGTCAAACCAAGGCAAATACTTCAAAGGATGCCATTGAAGCTCAGTCGAGACCTTTGTTGGAGGATCCAAAGCATGTAGACTCAGTTTTCTTGTGTTTTCATGTTGTGTATAATAACTCCTTAGCTTTCATAAGTTTCAAAGGCATAATATATTTTTTTAGACCAAATACAATTCAAGAAAGAAGCTATATAGTTTGTAATCTATTCATTGACATATTGACTATAGGAAAACCAATAAATTGGATTGGTTTTTAATCTATAGTAAAGACCTATGTTCTAGTTAGAATAGGGGTAGGTTTGAAGTGTCTCATCTATTGACATGTTCATATCTTTAACAAATAGGTACCTATAGCTGATAAAATTAGACTTAGGCACGGCTCTATCAAGTCCATGGATATAAGGACCTTGCCCTCATAATGAAGCAAGTAGAAGATAATGTAAAGTCCCAAAATAGAGAACTGGTGCTAATTTGATCAAAAGATGGTAGAGCATCTATAAAAGGTGGTGGCTCATTTAATGATATAGGATGGCATGATCACTCTCTCCTTACCCTTTCTCTATATCTTTCATTTTAGGACACATTGTATCTCTCTCTTGGTTTTTAGAAAAAAATCTCTCTCACTTTTGATAAGAAATTCTCTCTCAATTCTAGAAGAGCAGAGACTCTCATTTGATAAGGCTAGGCCCTATTAAAATTTGTATGAAAGACCTATTGAAGCAATAAAAACTTTTTTTACCTATCCCTCCCCTTGAAATTATGTGTATCAAGCTTTTTAATGATGGCATTGTGAAGGATAATCTTCCATGCCCATTGTCCTTTCTTGCTCATTTATAGGTGTCTTCAAGTTAGTTGCGGGTCTAAGTTAGTGTTATTTCTATCATTGATGCAAGATCTCAATGAGTCTTAGAACTCCTCTTTGCCTTCATTCATTACTTCTTGAACCTAATTTATGAAACACTTATTTAACTAGATAGGTTTTGTGAGATTATGTGAACTAGCATTGTCTTATGCTTCCTTAATGTTTACTTCATGCATATGAGAGCCTCATTTTAATTTAGTGCATCACCTAGTTAAATTTATTAGGATACCTTCCCCCCTTTCTAACCATTTTCTCAATGCAAACATTAGTATATTTGATCCATCAAAAGGAATTTGGCCTTTTTGGGAGGTTCAACCCCACTATAGGATACCCACAACCTAGGGTTGTTCTCATAGTGTAGCTCAATTGGATAAATCCTAAAGAACCCTCTTCAAGGGTGTAAATTGATGCTACAATAATTTATGGCATGCCTGATGGGACTTAATTTAAAAGAATATTGGTCAAATTTTGATGCTGGTTTGATCAATTTGCAAAAGATATAGCTTCCAAGAAATAACATCTGACGACTCCAAAAGAAGATTCAACATTCTGGTAGCAAAGGAGTGACTACATCTCATTCCAAAGGTGACAACAAGGTCAGCTTCTAGAGGTATTCCTTTTAATTTCTTAATTTCCTTTGAACTTAGTAAAAATATTAAGGTCTATTAATACACACCCATATAAAGGCAACTTTGTTCCTAAGTCAATTTCAAGGCCTACCCCTATACGAAGATTTTTTTTAAACCTTTTAATTGCCATGGAATCCCCTAGAGTTTTTCCCTTTGTGGAATTTAATGGCCAAAGTCCTCTGGACCTCACTCAATATGATCTTATTTTAGTAGCACCTCTTAAAAGTGTCCCTTATTTTACTAGAGACCAAGCTACCACCCTTCTAAACACCTCATAGATATATCCAACTTCTACAACATTCATGTTATCAATGAAGAAAATGTATCAATTAGGTTATTAGCCATCTCCTTTAAAGGTAAATCCTTAGACTAGTATATAAGCCTTTTTTTTAATTCTATTACCACATGAGACTAGTTGAGAGATGTGTTGGTTGAATATTTTGTCGATCAGCATACTGATAAACAAAATAGGTCTGATCAGCCAAAGTAGGAAGATTAGTCATCCAAATGTGTAGGTTCACCACATCAAAAGGGGATTGATCTCTCCTCTCATCAAGGGGAGGTTCCCTATATATATATATATATATATATATATATATATATATATATATATATATATATATATATATATATATAGAAACTAATACTCAAGGGTAGGAAAAACCATCCATCTCTCTTTCTTCAAAGATGATGCATGCAAATCAAAATAAAAACTCAAGGGAAATGATAGAAAGCACTCTTCTTTTAGAAGTACTATTCAGCAAACCACAAGAATACTCTTGGTAGTAAATGAAAAATGTAACTAAGGATGTAGTAACCAGCAAATTGAGATGTAGCACAAAGTCTCCACCTGAATTACCCAAGAGTGAGATACGAAGGACAATGAGGGTACAAAGTCATCCCAAGGTCCTTTACACAGAAATGAAATGAAAAAAAAACACACTAAAAGGCAATTATGGGGGCACAAAGTCTCTCCACAGTTGACTTCAAGACACCTTCCTGACTATTGTCACTAATTCTACTTGTTGAATTAAAGGAATAGAAGATATATTAAGGAAAAAGACATAAGAACAATTTCCTTAATAACAAAGATATCACAGCACAAAGTCTAAAAACTCACTTGCTTTCTTATTCCAATAACAAAATATGATCAACAATCTGAGCTCAAAGTCTCAGTAATGCCTTTCAATTTGGGTAGAGTTTCATTCTGATTGTCAGAAAGAGATATTTTTACACTAACAAGAGAGTCCCTTATATAGCCTCTTCAAGATGGACTTGGGAATAGTAACACATCATGTTGCATTGAAATTTGTTAAGAAGATAGGCTAGAATATAGGGGCATCTACCCATTTGCTTTTCTCAATGTAGAGAAACAAGCCATGCTATTGAAATTTTTCATCTTTCAATTTCCACTTGGTGATCTAATCCTTCTTCATCATTCCTCCTTTTTTGGTTAATTGAATCAGGTCCTGGATTCAATTTGACGTTCTATTCCTTAGTCGCTTTCTACTAGTCTTGGCCTTAAAGCCTTTGAATGCATTCAGGTCTCATAGATTTAAACTTACAAGGATCAATGGCTTTTTCATTGTCATAACTTTGACATTCACACACCCATCACTATGTTCTCAATGGCTAATTCACTATTCTTGAATTTGATGTCTTCAGGCACATCACCCCTTGGTCCTTCTTCAGCTTTCCTATTTTGCATCCTCTCAAAGGGGACCTACCTTTTGGGCCTTAAGAAATGATCTGCTTTGGGTCAGGAAAAGCCCCCCACAAGGGTATCTACCCTTCAGGTGGTCTCTGGATGGCCTTCAGGCTTCTTTGGAGTCCTTCGAAACTTTTCTTGCAGACAATTCCTGTGGACAATTCCCACAGACAATTCTCATAGACAAAAAGTCCATGGACATTTCCCCATAGAAAAAAATTCCATGAAATTATTTCGATTGATGTGTCTTTGCCTTTAGAAATTCCTTCAGGATTTCCTCCTGTGGCTTCTTTCCCAAATTCCTTCAGACTTTTTATTCGAAGGAATTCCTTCAAACAAAAATTCCAAAGGAATTATGCCTTAGTCTTTTTCGACTACATTTAAATAAAAATTTGAAAGAATTTACCTTTTGAGGCTTCTTTGAAAATGACCCTTCTGAAGGGTGTTTTTGTCAACCAAGTGCCCTTCGCAAGGGCACTTGTCCTTTGGGAGGCTCTCTTGAAATTTTGCATTGAACCAAGCCGATGAACCAAGATTTGAACCAAAATGGTTCAAGCTGATGAACCCTTTGATTGAACCAAGTAGATGAACCAAAGCATTGAACTGAAGCATTGAACTGCTTGGTTGAACTGACCGTTCAACTAAAGTATTGAACCTATTGAACCTTGAATCCATTAAACCTTTGAACCAAAGTGGTTTAATGGTTCAAGCCTTCTTCTCTTTGATAAGTGTTTTGAAGCTGTTGAATCTTGATGAAGCACTTAACTCTTGCCAATGACATTGAACCTTTGAACTTGTTGAACACGTTGAACCAAAATGGTTCAAGGTTCAACGGTTCAATGGTTCAATGGCTAGATTCTTGCTTAGATGCTTGCCGATGGAGATTTTTGATTGAACCAAGGCGCTGAACCAATCTCAAAAATTATTAAGTGTTGGAAACTAATTCTTTTGATTGAACCTACTTGTAGAAGCCTTTGAACCTGTAGAAATGAACCTGCCTACAGAGTTCATAGAAACCAAGTCCATAGTTTTCTCTAACCTTGAAAGAGTCCATAGATTTCAACCTATGAACCTCATTGAACTTGGCCTGCAGAGTCCGTATATTTTCTTTTCCTACTAAGTCTATAGATTTCTCTCCCTATTGAGTCTGTAGATTCAAACCTGTAGAGTCTATAGATTCTAGCCTGCAAAGTCCATAGATTTCTGAGAAGCTTTAAAAATGAGGAATTTGAATGCCCAAGACAAATTTTGAAAAGGGAAGAAATTATTATGGTCTGTAGGACCAAAATAGTTCAAATGTTGTCCCAAAAATGAGTGATATTTTTGGGTGACAATAACTGGCTCCAGTTGGGGAACTTCTATCAATTGTAAAAAAGAATTAAAGGGAGTAGAAACTAGAATCTCCAGTGCCTTGAAGTATGCCATTGGGATATGGAGTCATGTTACCCAGAAATGGAAGGCATCAAAAAAAGAAACAAACAAAACAAAATAGAATTTAAAACTATACAAATATACATATGTGCAGATGTAATAATCTGATACTTCAAGAGTTGAAGTGTTTTAGATGCTGCTTCTTGAGAGATAGTGAAAATAGTGTGCCATCTTGGTAAACCAGTAGGAAAACATTTTACCCACAGAAATGGTGATGGGCGAATGGAACTCTCCACCATGAAACCAATTTTTTGCATCTTCCTCTTGACTTTTTCTTCTTTTTGCCCCATGACAAGATGTGGTCTTTAACTTGAAAGCCATAACTCCTTGCTTTCTTAGCGAAGGGTTCCTTTGCTTAATTTTGGTTTGTAGCAGCATGGTCCATTACCATAATTGGTTGTTCTTCTATTTCAATCTAGCACATGATTGGATTGTCCACATCAAACTCTTGACAAACTATTAGCTTAGCATCTCCTTTGATATGAAGGAGTTTGATCTCTTCATCTTGAGCAATCTTCAATCCAAGCAACAGAGATGCACATCTAGTTGTGTTGTTGGTGTTGCTAAATTGTAAATTGCATGAAGGAAGAATAACTCCTTCAGGAGATATCAACACAGTCCTGACTCCTTCATTGGTGGAAGAATTTCTACCATCGGATTCCAAGATCCAAGCATCATCAGAAGCTAATCTCCTGTCAGATTTCTCTTCATTAAAGATGGAATATCTTTCCTTATTTGTACTACACTCTACCAATTCTCCTGAAGTCTTGTTTGGATCAATTCATGGATTATTAGCTATAGGACTTTCATCTGTAGAAACATGAACATTCTCTGTGGTCAAGAAATAATTACCCCTGCCTGAAGACTCAAATAGAATTTGTGTTGCAAGGGTTGATGTTTGGGTGACCACATATTTTGCCTCCTTTTCAGGGAGCAATCTCTTCATTATGCCTTGGACAGGAATCTTTGCCTTAGACAGGTCCATGCTTAGTTCTCCTCCCATGTCCTTGCAAAAATTTCATCTAAGCAAAATGCCATAAGATGTTGGGACATCAGCCACCAAGATAGTCATCTTGATTCTTTTGTCTGGAAAGGCTACAAATGCAAATTGGGCATCTTTGATTTGCCCCAGTAGTGGTACTTGCTTTTTCTCCATGGAGAAACATCTCCCAAATTTCTTGGTCAGTGTGAGGCCTAGAGACTCAGCTACTTTAGTAGGCATGACATTGTCAGATGCCCCAGAATTAATGATGTAATTGTTGAGCTGATAAGCATTTATCAATAAGGAAACATAGAAAGGTTCTATTTTCCTAGGGGTAGCTAGAGGAGTAATGACAATATTATTTAGAATGGGAATGTTCTTTAGGGAATCAAGAATTATTTTCTTAACGTCTTGTCTTATAGGGATGGTTTGGTTCTTGACACATTAGACCAACTTATCCAATTGATCAAGATTGGACTACAAGTATTCAAATTTAGACATTTGTATTTTGGTATTTTTGACATGATCAATTATGTCAAATGGCTGAATTGGACTAGGAACAGAGGAAATCATTTCAACCTTTTGGGTTTTAGGAGGGATGGGTGAAGGGCTGGTTTGGGAAATTAAAGTAGAAGGTGAAGGTAAAATTGATGTACTTACATTTTGGGTGATCACCAGATCCTTTGACTGGAAAGGCAGAGTGGTTCCATGCTTAGCAATTGTAACTACTAGTTGAGGTTGCTCCTTTATCTTTCCTTTATCAGCTTGCTAGATTGATTAGTTCTTGGACCTAGTAAACACTGCATATGATCCATCAAAAGTTTCTCCTTTGCTTTTGGGTTCATCCTGATAATTCAGGAAACCAATGTGGGAGTCACCAGCTGATTCTTCTTGATTTTCTTCAAGGAGATCAGCATCACTTTCTTGATTCAATTCAGGCTAGAAAGAGAACTCTGATTCTACTTCAAGATATCCCATTCTTGAATTGGTTGGAGGAGCTTCCAGGGCAAATTTCCCTTATGGGGGAAGAAGGCAATTATGTTTCCCTTGGTTCCTATCAACATTGCCCTGATATGACTAATTTGGGAATGTCCTTCTTGGCATATCTCTCTATGAAGGAGAAGAAGACATTCTTTGAGCCTTTGTCTTTTTGAGAGCAAGCAACTCATTTGCCAATTTTTGCACCATTGGATCTGTGGTGCTTGTAGATGCATACTCAGAAGATGATGAAGATATATTTCTATTTGGATCTCTTCTTATCTTCCCTACTAAGATGAGATCATCTTCTACCTTAGTGGCCAAATGTTAAGTTACAGCAAGATCTATTTGATCAGCACATCTCAAAAGAAAACTGACTTCAGGCAACTGAGAATTAATGAAGAAGCATTTGATATTCTTAGTTGTAGGTCAATAAATTATAGGAATTTTATTCCTTAGTTTGTCAAATTTGGCTATGAAGTATCTTATTGGTTCATGAGGCTCTTTCTTCATCTATATAAGTTGATCTAGAAGTGCATGTGCATCTTCTGTAGGTTTGAATTTGGCTTCAAACTTAGCTTTGAGGGTATTCCAATCAGTTACTAACTGAGCCTGTAGATGATAAAACCAATCTGCAGCAGCACCTTGTAATGTTTCTACAAATATCTTGACTGCTACATCTTCAAATTCTACTCCAATTACTCCATAGGCTATGATAAAGGCTGTAATGTGTTCATCGGGATGAACTTTCCCATCACCATAGAATTTGGGGAAATTCTTTCTTGAACTGCATGGAAGCTCATGTAGAGGTGGAGTAAGATTGAGAGGACCAAAAGCATTACCCAAGGGCCTTGAACTGCCATTATAAGATTATGAAAAGGAGGAATAAAAAATATTAGAGGGGTAATTATTTGCAAAGCTTTATCAACAGCAGAAGTGGATACTTCATCTGGCAATGGAGATCTAACTTTAGTAGGAGGAAAGATCTTGGTTCATTGGAGATGAAATGGTGAAGGAAATAGATCAAAATCACTTTGTTGTACCAACTCTAATATAGGGTCAACAATACCTTTAGCCCTTTGGATTTGTGTATACCTCAAATTTGCTAGATTGTGAAATAAAAATGGAAAAGGATTGACCTTGCTTCAGTTTGAAGCTTGAGGCTTTAAATTGTGCACTCTTTCCTAGCAACTCTAGTTTTGAAGACCAGATAAAATAATGGAGGTGGAGGTAGATGGTAAGGCTATAAATGGATAATGGGTAAGACAAGTAACAGAGTTGCCAGAGTCTATAATGGATAAGGGTTATAATGATAATGGGTTATATCCCCAACAGAGTCGCCAAAAACTGTTGGTTGAATATTTTGTCGATCAGTGTATTGATAAACAAAATAGGTCTGATCAGCCAAAGAAGGAAGATTATTCATCCAAATGTGTAGGTTCATCACATCAAAAGGGGACTGATCTATCCTCTCATCAAGGGGAGGTTCCATATAGATATGCTATATATATATATATATATATATATATATATATATATATATATAGAAAATAATACTCAAGGGTAGGAAAAACCATCCATCTCTCTTTCTTTAGAGATGATGCATGCAAATCAAAGGAAAAACTCAAGGGAAATGATAGAAATTACTCTTATTTCAGAAGTACTATTCAGCAAACCACAAGAATACTCCTGGTAGTAAATGTAAAATGTAACCAAGGACGTAGTAACCAAAAAATCGAGATGTAGCACAAAGTCTCCACCTGAATTTCCCAAGAGTGAGATACGAAGGACAATGAGGGCACAAAGTCATCCCAAGGTCCTTTACATAGAAATGAAAAGAAAACACACTAAAAGGCAATTATGGGGGCACAAAGTCTCTCCATAGTTGACTTCAAGATACCTTCTTGACTACTGTCACTAATTCTGCTTGTTGAATTAAAGGAACAAAAGATATATTAAGGAAAAAGACGTAAGAATAGTTTCCTCAACAACAAAGATATCACAGCACAAAGTCTGAAAAATCACTTGCTTTCTTATTCCAATAACAAAATATGATTAACAATCTAAGCTCAAAGTCTCAGTAATGACTTTCAATTTGGGCAGAGTTTCATTTTGATTGTCGAAAAGAGATATTTTTACACTAACAAGAGAGTCCCTTATATAACCTCTTCAAGACGGACTTGGGAATAGTAACACATCATGTTGCATTGAAATTTGTTAAGAAGATAGGCTAGAATTTAGAGGCATCTACCCATTTGCTTTTCTCATTATAGAGAAACAAGTCATGCTATTGAAAGTTTGCATCTTTCAATGTCCACCTAGTGATCTAATCCTTCTTCATCATTCCTCCTTTTCTGGTTAATTGAATTGGGTCCTAGATTCAATTTGATGTTTTGTTCCTTAGTTGCTTTCTATTGGTCTTGGCCTTAAATCATTTGAATGCATTTGGGTCCTCTAGATTTAAAATTACAAGGATCAACACCTATTTCATTGTTGTAACTTTAACGTTCATGTACCCATCACTATGTTTTCAACAGCTAATTCAATGTTCTTGAATTTGACGTCTTCGGGTGCATCACCCCTTGGTCCTTCTTTGGATTTCCTATTTTACATCCTCCCAAAGGGGACCTACCTTTTGAGCCTTAATAAATGATCCGCTTTGGGTCAAGAAAAGCCCCCCGCAAGGGTATTTGCCCTTTGGGCAGTCTCTGGATGGCCTTCAGGCTTCTTTGGAGTCCTTCAAAACTTTTCCTGCAGATAATTCCCACGGATAATTCCTATGACAAAAAAGTCCATAGACATTTCCTCATGGACAAAAATTCCACAAAATTATTTTGATTGATTTGTCTTTGCCTTTGGAAATTCCTTTGGGCTTTCCTCCCGTGGCTTCTTTCTCGAATTCCTTTAGACTTTTTGTCTGAAGGAATTATGCCTTAGTCTTTTTCGACTGCATTTAAACAAAAATCTAAAAGAATTTACCTTTTGAGGCTTCTTTGAAAATGACCCTTCTGAAGGGTGTTTTTGTCAACCAAGTGCCCTCCACAAGGGCACTTGTCCTTCGGGAGGCTCTCTTGAACTTTTGCATTAAACTGCTCCTTTGAACCAAGCCAATGAACCAAGCTTTGAACCAAAATGGTTGAAGCCGATGAACCCTTTAATTGAACCAAGCCTTTAAACCAAGCAGATGAACCAAAGTGTTGAATCGAAGCATTGAACCGCTTGGTTGAACTGACCGTTGAACCGAAGCATTGAACCTATTGAACCTTGAATCCATTAAACCTTTGAACCAAAGTGGTTCAACGGTTCAATGGTTCAAGCCTTCTTCTCTTTGATAAGTGTTTTGAAGTCGTTGAACCTTGATGAAGTGCTTAACTCTTGCCGATGACATTGAACCTTTGAACTTGTTGACCCTGTTGAACCAAAATGGTTCAAGGTTCAATAGTTCAATGGTTCAATGGCTGGATTCTTTCTTAGATGCTTGCCGATGGAGATTTTTGATTGAACCAAGGTGCTAAACCAATCCTAAAAATGACTAAGTGTTGGAAATTGATTCTTTTGATTGAACCCCCCTATAGAAGCCTTTGAACCTATAGAAATGAACCTGCCTATAGAGTCCATAGAAACCAAGTCCATAGTTTTATCTATCCTTGAAAGAGTCCATAGATTTTAACCTGTGAAGCTCATTAAACTTGGCCTGCAGAGTCCATAGATTATAGCCTGCAGAGTCCACAGATTTTTTAAAAGCTTGAAAAATGAGGAATTTGAATGTTGAGGACAAATTTTGAAAAGGGAAGAGATTATTTTGGTCTGTAGGACCAAAATAATTCAAATGTTGTCCCAAAAATGAGTGATATTTTTGGGGAACAACAAGATGTATTGTGTAAGATATTTGAGGATAAAAGTGACCATTTATCACTTGTAAAGTAGTTAATTATAATTCAAAGAGACCCTCATGAAGTTATGTAAGACTTTAATACAAGGTTCCAAAATACTTGGGATAGAATCCCAGTCTCTATTAGGCATACCCCTAACTTTTCCTTTCTTTACTATTTGAAGGCCCTAAATAGTGACATTGTAGTAATAATCTAGTCCATGAGAGGAAATACATTGCCAAATGCATATGAGGTGGCAATCAGTGTATAAAATTATCTGGGTAGGATGGCAAGCTTACACCTAGACCTAAGTAAGAAAAGGCTTCCACTAGTCAATCTAGTGATACCAAGAACAAATGAACTTTTAATAGCTTAAGAACATGTTCCAATCTTTGGAAAATGAAATAGTGAATGGTAAGAGGTAGAAAGCTTTAAATAGGCCATACCAAGCCTCATATCAACCTTAGCAGCAATCATATCAAGCAAATAGGCCACCTTATAAAGGAAATTTCCAAAGCAAAGGCCAAGTTCAAGGTCAAGGCCAGGGACAAGGGTAACCTAACTATAATAGATAAAGTAACTATAATCCAAATGTTTCAAGCACTTATAACACTTTGGTCCCCATATAGAATAATGTTTCTTAAGCTGAGGGTACCATGCCTTGGAATCACTCTTTTAAGAAATCCATTATCCTAAACACTAACTTTAACCAAGCTTTCAATGATCAATGGTAGTAGGCTACTAATTATGGGTACAATCAAGATCTTATGGATTTGAATATAGAGGTACCCATGATGATAAAACTAGAATATCCTCAACAAATTTAAGGGCCTAATCAAGGACCAAGCCAGTTGAGTGATATAATGGTTAACTATGAGCAATAAGAGTATTATTCACTCAATAAATAGGCTAGTTCTAGCTAGGCATACATTTCAGTGGCATCAAATACAAGGTTCAAAAAAAGGAACATGGAGGGTAATAAAAAGTAGTCAAAGAGTCTCCTACTATTACTCCTTTAATATCAAAGCCAAATGGACCTGATGCTATTCCAAAGGTTCCAATATCTCAAAAGGAATAAAAATCAAGGGAATGTCTTTATTCCCTAAAATTCACAAATTCAAAGTACAATTGTGACTCCCAAAGCACAACCAAAGGTTGGTGGTTGGCCCATCAACATTGTGAAATAAATGAAAAGGTCTAGTGTGAGTGTACCAATGTGGGATATGCTCTCCATGCTAGGTCAAGTACATATCCTTCAAGAATGATTATCAAAGATGAAGGTTCTTGAGAAAGAACCAAAAAAATAAAATATGGTTCTCATTAATGTAACCAAAGTACCTAGTGAAGGGAAATGAAGTAAGGTGATCAAACCTCCTCCCTTTTATATTTTGGTGATCATTGGTGAATCCTTAGTGCATAATTGCTTGGTAGATAGTGGATCTAATACATATGTAATGACAAAGTCCATAGATGATTAGTTTGTTCTAAAATATGAGCCCCAGTCTAAAGGACTTATCTAACTTAATGATTCTTCCACCAAGACATCTAGCATAATCAAATTTCTCAACTTGACCCTACATGCTTGTCCTATTTTCTTAGTGGTTTAAGATGTATTGATCTTTGATGTGCCTCCTTGTTTTTCACTATGCTTATCCAAAGAATTTATAGAAAATATTAGAGGTTATTTGGTAGTAGACTGGTCATACATGGCATTTAGAATAAGGTATGGAACTAAGGTATCTATTAAGGCTGAGCCCATTACACAATTCCACATAGAACCTTATGGGCCAAACAAAATAAACCTCAACTTCACTATTCTAGATGAGGATGAACATATGGTTGGTCAAGAACTAAACACTCACCCTGAGGAGATACCAAACATGTTCTTAAATGAATTATGTAATGACAAATAATTAGTTGATCCCGTAGAAGTAGTTGAAGAGAGGGACATGGGTGTCTACGACTTACATGAAGAGAATTAGTCCATGCCATCCCTTATTATACCTCAAGAATATCCTAGTGGCTTATGAAAATGGTTCTTTGATGGTTCAAGGAGAAATCATGGAGTGGGTGTAGGGGTAATGTTAGTATCCCCCTCCAACGACAAGTATTTCTCTTCTTACATGTTCCAATTCAGTTGCTCTTGCAATGTAGTAGAGTATGAGGGTCTTATCCAGGGCCTTTAATGGGCTATTAAGAGAGGGATCAAGTATTTATAAGTTTATGAGGATAGTGAGATGATAGTGCACCAGGTTATAGGCCATAATATCACTAAAAACTCTTTTATGAAGTCTTAAAAACATAGAGTGTGGGACCTAATTGAGGATTTTGAGGCTTTTAACATCCAAACAGTTCCAAAGAAACAAAATTTACATGTTGATAGGTTGGTAGCTTTGGGAGATCAATTTTATATCCTAAATGATTTGAAAAGGACCAAAGTTCAACTACATGTCAAAATGGTAGTAAGACCATTAGTGTAAGACAATGAAGCTCATTAGTAGGTCTTTGAGAATGACAATCAAATTGCCTATTTCTTATAGTAGGAAGCAAAGTTATCCTCCATAAACCATGAAAACTTTCAACATCAGTATGAGGAGAAAATTGTTTAGTTAAAATCAAACAAGATTCCTAAATGTCTAATCACCCTTGAAGGTCTTTTCCATGATAGAGATCATATGAGAAAAGACAAGGCAGTAATATCAACAAGTGAGGAGAACTATGAAATATTCCTTATCTTCAAATACAAGAAACTCAAACTTGGGAAGGTAAGTGTTAAAACTAAAAGGTATGCTTTCATATAGCTTTGTAAAGAATATGCAGAAATCTTTACTTAGGAGTATAGTGACTATTGACCAAATTTGACTTTTAGGTCAAATTAGGGAACACCTAGATAAAAACATGGTTTTTAGATGTTATATGGTTCTAATACACATTTTAAAAGGTGTTTTATAGGTTATTTAATGTCATTTATGTTGTAATAGCCTTGGTCTTTAGTCATTTTGGGTGATTTTGTAGTCCAAATATATGGATTTATTGGGAAGTGTGAATGTTTAAAAAGGTGATTTCATGTTACATGTGTCCTAAAAAGTCTTAATCAATGGTTGGTAATTAAAATTGGTAGATTATTTGATATAAAGGGTAGCTTTCTTGAGGAAAAAAGATATTTTAGCACTTGTATGGCTCAATGGGAAGTGTGTTAGGTGTGAAAAGATCATGTAACTTCCATTCATATTCCCTAGACTCATCATAATATTTTATTTTATCTATAAGTTCCATTTTTGACCCACAACCATTATGATCCATCTTTGCTTTCCTAAACACGCATAAGTGACCTTCAAGTTTTTGCTCAATATAAACAACTGAGAAGGTTTCAAGTCAAATTATTCTATTAGGTTGTATTACACTTAGATACATTCATTTTCATATAATTATTTTGAATAATGGTTTCCTCTACTTCATGAACCATCCTCATGAAGTTAACTATACTTTTTTATTTGTTAATCTATGCATCCTATAGGTTTTTCTCTTGTTTGGGAAGGTCCATACAATCCACTTACTAGATTGGTTCTAGAGTATGTTGACTCCATTTTCACATGTTATTAATTATTTTTTTCACATTTGGAGTTGTTTTGATGATCTAACTAACTTAATTTGTAAGGAGGAATGAAGGATTGGGATTATAATCATTTCCTCCAATTCTTAGGGTTTTCTTTTGTGTTATGGTTCCAAAAAGAAGTGAGGTGATGTATGATTGATTTTATATGTATTTAATTCATCTTAAATACCAAATAAAACTCCAAATATCCACTTTAAGAGCTAGGAGAGCAAGTAAATGCATAAAATATCCATCTATAGTAGTTATATGGCGTACCATCAGTTGGAGGAGCATAAAAAATGTGTTTGAACTTTATTTGATAATTGAAGAGTAAAAACATGCTTGGTCATCATCTTTACGAAGGTATAATTAGGTCTGATAAATTATAAAACCAAAAATGGTCTTGGAGAAAGCTTATGACATTTTGGGATAATTTCCCAAAATTGTCAAAATAGAGGTCCAGGCCCATTTTTGAAGTTTCCCATACAAGTTTTTATTGAGTCCCAAGACATATAAGTATACTCATCCTTAATATCTCACATATTTATATCAACTTGTAATATAAGAGTGATGTTTGAATAAAGGAATATATTTTTCAAAATCCCTCAAGTTGCCCGTAAAATATTGAATATAGTTAGTGTTATCTACAGTTGTGAGTTACAATGAGACCTTTCTCCATCCAAGAGTTACAAATTTAGACCATGCCATCAATTTCAAGTGTTTAAAAATATTAAAATATCATATATGGTCAAAATTATCATCATAAGTAATGAGACTTTGTGTTTTTCTTCCCACACATACCTATCAATCCATACAACAACCTTAATACACACCTACAATAAGGGTGTCTCAATCATGGCAAGAAGATACTTAGTTAGGAGTCCAAAGAGAATAAAATTGATTTAAATGTTTTATATGTTATAATTTTTTTCTCATTATTCATTAAGAGTCTCTAAACATCATGAACAAATTCATTTGATCAAATGCACACCTACAAGGCTCAGTCCAGCAGGGTATAGGATAGTGACCCTAAAATTGATGCTGAAGTGATGTCTTAAGACCTTAAAAGAATATAAATATTTAAATTGTGTCTTTTTTTAACCAAAGGGGGTTCAAGGGAGGTTTTCAAACATCATATCCAAGTCTCAAAAATTAAATGACACCTACAGTAGGAAGCTAACAAGCAAGGTTCCACAGTCAAGACTGGGAGAGTTTAGTTAGGTGATTTCCAAGTGCATATGAGGGGTAAAAGTAGGTTATAATTATGAATTAACCTATGAATATTTCCATAAATATCATTAAAACCTATAAATTCCCTTATAAATGTGTGATGATCCTACTTAAGATCTTCTGTATACACCTACAGCCCTATATATGACTGTGTTGGTAGTGAGCATAAAGGAATAGGTCTAAGTGATGGTAAAGCATGAGTATGGATAAAATGACATTAAACAAGTAAAAAATTAATATATTTTTTTATAAATATCTTGTGTATATTTTTTTATAATATTTAATCATGCAACATGCCTATAGGACTCTGCTTACAGTCAGTTATCTATCACTATAGGTAGACAATCAGCTAGAACCATATGTCTATGGGTGTCTTAGGCTAGGTAAAAATATGAATGAAATTCCAAAAAAGTGTGTTATTTACCTAATTTAATATATAAATGTTAAAAAAAATATTATAATCTTGGCTCATGAATATATCCTGCAAGTGTTCCTCCAAAAGGCAAAACATAGTCAGAAAGGAGACTCAGTCTTGTGAATCCAAGAGTATGAAGGTTGCTTGAGGGGTCAGAGTGTTAGAATATTGATTTTATGAAATATATAATTTATATTATAGTATACATATTAATTTTATAGTGAACATAGGTAAATTAAGGATCCCAAACAAGTAACTCATAGTCCCTATAGAAACCCTATGAATACAGTCTGCCTTGAAGGAATCTATTTTGATTTTAAAAGAGTTAAAAGGGTAAAATGGATAGAAAAAAGGCTTAATTTTTGTGAATATTATAATTATAACCTATAAAATCCTCTAAAATATTCAAATTTTCAGATAAAATAGGGGAAGTATTTTTCAATTTATCTCAGACAGTGGGTACTTCTCCTCATGCACAAACAAGCAGTTTTAGAGAATAGGATAGAAATATGAAGCCATAAGATGTAGGGACCTTGAAAGAGGATATTTTAAGTTTATGTAAATCAATATAAATAATTTTAAACAATCACAAATTAATTTATCTCAATAAAATAGCCCAAACTAAAAGGGTTACAATCATGCATGATAGGCATTTTTAGGCCTAGAGACCAAATAGAAGATCAGTTTTACTTCCAGCCTTGGTAGAGAATTTTAATCCATTTTTATATGATCATGAGATAATTACATAGGTTTTCAATCTATTTAAAGGTAAATAATCCCAATAGGAAGGTCTAAAACATCAAAAGTTGCAGACAGGCTACAAGACCAACATTAGGCCTAATGTCTAATTGGGGGACCAATCTAATTTTAAACTTGAAATTAGAATTTAAACCCATATATTAATGTTTATGGGGTTACTATATATATTTTTAATCTATTTATATGTATACAAAATACATGGAAGGCCATTTTTGACCCAAAAACAACATCAAGCTTGTGCAAAAGGTGAAAACAAGCTCGATAGGGGATGTTCAAATGCTCACACCCTTCATGGATATTTTCATAGATTCCTGAGAGGTTTAGATAATTTAATATGGTCCTTTAAAAACCATATATTTTAATTGGTTGGCAAATTCAATGTCCCAATTTTATGAATAATGCTTAAGAGGTCAAACAAGCCTAAAACCCTTGAAAACCCTTGTCAGTGACCCAATGATGGAAAGGAAGATAGAGATGAATTATAATGTCACAATTTTACCATGAAACATATTTTAAATTTGAAATTAATCCCTCATTATACTCCCAATACTTTTTATTTGTATGGACTTGTACGTATAAGGTGCAAAACATGGTATTTTTTACCTTTTTTTGTGTTTTGTAGGATACAATAAGTTTCAAGAGATGAAATAAAGTTTGGGAGGAATATTAATAATTTTAATATATCCATATGGTCATTTAACTCCAATAAAAAACTCTTAATTATCCAAACCAAGTGCTTCATCTTAGCCAGTCAAAACTGGCATAGTGGACAAGCTAGTGAAAAGGATGAAAAACTCCAAGTGAAGTGATTTTAAAGCATGACTAATGACTCTAAGTCCATGGAGGGTATTTAAAGGTATCATCCACTCCCTTATATATATTTTAATGATCAAATAATTCCAATTTTGATACCAACTATGCAGGGTGTATGAAGGAAGAGTTTTCATGATAATAGATAATGATATCTCATTTTGGGATGATTCTAGAGGACCAGGACTACAACCAATGCATGGAGAGGCATGTCTAAAATCCTTAAAATTCATCCCAATCATATAACATATCCCTAATTATTATTTTTACATTCAAATAGGTCCAAATTATGAAGGCAATTTTCTAAGCTAGAATGAGAAGTATTATGCCACTTTGCAAGAGTTTGATGAACTAAATGGACACTTGGGATTCCTGACCTTGCATGGTTCATCCCATATCCTAATATCATTCTCAAGTAACTAATTATCTCATATTTATATGTTTCTTTGTGACTCTTACACTTCTCTCTTTTCCTCTCTCTCTCTCAAGTTCTTTAAGAACTAGCCATTTTGGCCATTGTACATATGTTCCACTTGAGTATGGCGAAGCCCTACTCAAATGCATACCATTTTATCAATAATAATACTTATTTTTACCTCTTAATTAATATTATTAGTGTGATTTACTTGAATTTTATATCTTTCTTAATGAATACTATGGATTCCTTAGCATTTTTGTTTCATTCTTGCATCTTATTTACAGTTGGAAAGCTTCTTCTTACATGGCATGTGAAGTGTTCTAGGAAATTCAAGGATTGAGTGAGTTAGTTTATTCATTAGTTAAATTCAAGGCCTCTTTTATAGTCCTCTTATCTTTACAAATTCATCCATAACCTCATAATATAACATTGATGTGAGAAGATGAAGATTGAAGAAGTGTATGTTCAGTTTATCCCTTGATTTCATGTGTAACATGCTACTGATTGAAATTCATCATATATTTTGGTGTATCACCACCATTAGGTTATTTTAATTTCAGTTATCTCTCTCCCTTTTTTCCCCCCAAATTTAGGTGTAGCAGTGATCCAAAATGGAACATCAAGGGAGATATCCCTATCTAGAGATTCACCTCATCCTTAGGCTACCCACAAGCCTAGAGGCGTTTCCATTATGCCACTTGGATGATGAGATCTTTGCCATCTCCTCAAAGGGTGAAAATAGTGACCTGAGAGGTTTTGATCCCAAGTCATCCCAACACACTTTAAAACTAGAGGCTAATTTCAAGCATATTAGGTAAAAGTAGAGGCCTATAAACCCTAAAATTGAAGAGATTATGAGGAAAGAATTGAACAAATTAAATGAATCAAAGATCATATTTCCCATTAATCACTCCTTGTGGGTAGCCAATTTGGTACCTATAAGGAATAAGAGTGGGGAAATCAGATTATGTGTTGACTTCAGGGACCTAAATAGGGTTTCCTTGAAGGATAAATATCCTTTGCCATCCATGGAGTAACTCCTTTAGGTAGTTGTTGGTTCAAAACACTTCTCCATTTTGGATGGGTATTTAGGTTACAAACAAGTCCTTTTAAGAGAGGAAGATCATTATAATACTACCTTTACTACAAAATGGGGAACATATGCTTACCAAAAGATGCCTTTTAAGTTATCAAATGTATGGGTAAATTTCCAAAGAGCCATAGACATGGATTTATAAGGGTTGTTGAATCAAATGGTACTAGTTTACTTGGATGACATCATAGTTTTCTCCAAGAAATATAGTGAACACTTAGATCATCTAAGGTTGATCTTCCAAATATTTAGAGAGTATGGGATCTCTTTAAACCCCAAGAAATGTGTGTTTATTTTTCATAAAGGCAAACTTTTGGGTCACATTGTTTTAAAGTAAGGATTATCCATTGACCCTGACAAAATAAGAGTTATCTTAGCACTATCTCTACCCAAGCACAAGAAAGTAATATAGAGCTTCTTTGGGAAAATAAACTTTATGACAAGGTTTACACCTAGTTTTACAAACTTGATCAAACCCATCACTACCATGCTAAAGAAGAGATAAGTTTTTTCTTGGTTAAATGAAGGTAAAATAGATTTTGAAGCCATCAAGTAAGCCATTTCCCAATCACCCTTGCTCATGAATCTTGACTTATAAAAGGATTTTATATTGTATACCTTTTCCAATATTTATAATATATCAACTATGTTAATGCAGAGGAATGGTGGACTTAAGCAACCAATTATCTTTTTTAGTCAAGGTCTAGAGGGATATGAGGTAGGTACACTTTTATATAACATCAAGTTCTTTCAGCTTTGATAAGTCTCAAAAAATTTAGGCTAATGCTTTCCAAAATTAAGGTTAATATTATGGTGTCTCATCCTAGAGTGAGGAACTTTTTCCTCAATAAGAATTTGAATGAGAAAAGAGCTAGTTGGATTACCAAAGTCATGGAGTATTATGTGGATATCAAAGTCACTAAGTTGGTAAGAGGCAAAGGCTTGCATGACCTTATGGTAAATGATCTTCAAGAAGACAAAGAAGCTATTTTGGTGACATAAGAAAACTCACAGACATATGCACTTCTATCTCACAATAGTTGACTCTAAGACATGACACATTTCCTGCTAACAGGTGAATGTCCCCAAGGTTTGAATAAAGTAAAATGAATGTATTTTAGGCTTCAGTCTATACCTTATACATTATTTAATCGAGTTATGTTTATAAGGGGCCTCAATGAGGTAATACTTATGTGTATAGATGATAATCAAGTAACAAATCTCTTAGATCAATTTCATGATGGAATTGTAGGAGGCCATTTTAATCCAAGAATAATAGTAGTAAAGGTAATGAGATATGGTTATTACTAGGCCAGCCTCTTCAAGGATGCCTATGCATGGGTTAGGAAATGTCAGAAGTGTGTTCTAATTGTAGGCAAATAAAGATTAGAAACTCTTCTACTCAACCCAACCTAGGTGGAGAACCCCTTCATGCAATGGGGGTTAGCCTTCATAAGGATGATAAAGCCACCTTCAATTATATGGCATAAATGGGTGCTCACTACAACTAACTACTTCACTAAGTGGGTAGAAGCAATTGCCTTAAAAGAAGCTAATGAGATAGTAGTATTGGACTTATATGATAACATATTAACTAGGTTTGGTTTCCTAACTACTATAATTTTAGTTAATTCCTTAGCATTTATGGGCATGAAAACAAGTGAATGCATACTTAAGCTAGGCATCTACCTTAACACATCCTCCAATTACTACCCCCAAGGTAATGGACTAGCAAAGTCCACAAACAAGAACTTCATAAGGATTATCAAGAAGACCATAGAAGAGAATCAAAGAGTGTGGCATACAAATCTAAGGACAACCTTATGAGCTGATAGAGTGACTCCTAAAGCTACCATTTTAAATTCTCTATATGTCTTTGTATATGTAAGGGAAGCCAAATTGCCCATTTTTCTTAAACTACCTATATTGGAGTTAGCCCATCATCTTGAGTTGATGGAGAGTGAGCCTATGAATATCAAGGGACTTCAAGGAAGGGGACTTAGTCCTCAGGTGGGACTCAAATAATTCCAATATAGGAAACCACACCAAGTTTGATATCTTATGGTGTGGTCCCTATTTGATCCATGTATGCAAATAGCATAATGATTTTTAGCTTTCCAAACTAGATGTAGAGGTATTACCCATCCCATTAAATGGAATACATTTAAATACTTTTTATTATAAGATTTTTTAGCTATTATATGATATTGTAACATATTAGAGTAGTCTTTTATGATTTCCTCTAAGTGCCTTATGAATACTTTCTTTCATTTATGTGTTTCCCTTTCAATAAGTGCATGTGGCATAGTAATTTTTCTTTCTCTATTGTCCCCCTTTGCTTCAAGAAGATTTCTTAGAAAGGTTCAACCTTATATCAATCTCATGATATCTTTAATTGAGAAGAAACCAAAAGATTCCATGCCTAATAGATCATTTCAAGGCTACTAGTCTCTTACATAATAGGCATACAACCCTTGGATGTCACCAGAACTGTTGGCCAATTTTTGTCTACATATAAAACTTCTACCTAAATGGATGACCTAAATAGATTTTTTTATGGAATGAGTGGTCCAAAGATCACATATTGCTTACAAATCTTTTGAAACTCTTTAAACAAGCTTAAAGTACAATTTGTTGATCTTTAGAAAACATGCTTGAAAATAGGTCCAGGATTGCAAAGTGAAAAGGCCAGTACATTTTTATGGTGTTTCAAGCATTCATGGACATGAATCAGGTTGCACAAAGTCTTAAAATTCCATTGGAACCTTCTAAAGAGACAACATTTACTTGCACAAGTTCATAAGAACCATATTGTCATGGCACATCACATAGAAATAAATGGTTCAACTTGATTTGCATTTAATAAGTTCACTTATGAGGCCTCCCAAGACCAAAATATTTCATGGACATGGTGTTTTTCATGCCTTGTACATTATTCACAAATTTCATGTCTTGATGAGTTGCTTATCTCAAGATACAAGCATTCAAAGTTGAAGTAGAATGAAATGTGTGCAGGGATGTCAAGTTAAAGCTACAACAATTAACCATTAGGATTTAAAATCCTTAACAAGTAATATGTGCATGTAGATTTCAAATTTGGGCCTTACAAAATATCTATTTGAATTCAAATTGTTAGAGGTATAATCATTGATAGGGGGTGAATCAGTGAGCGTAGATATTCCAAATTTCAATTCCAATTCCTTAAAACTCTTAATCTTTCAATACATACATTCATGAAGCATACACATCATTAATAGCAATTAAGAAGAAAGACAATGCAAAATCAAGCACATAACACATGACATACATGGGAAACCCTCTTTGGGAATAAAACCCACTCTCAAGCTTGCAAACACTTAGATAACTTGTCCTATAAAGTATTAAAAACTAGAGACTAGTCAAGTCCTTTAGAAAAAAATTAGTGAAACAAAAGTTCCATAAGGAGCACCTACCCCTAAGATGATTAAGTTATCCTAACCACTTATTGTTAATTCCTTTTGACCTAAAACCTTTATCAAGTCCTCCTAACCAAAGGCCTTTAGTGAAACACTTGTTTCACAAGGAGCAACTTCCCTTGAGGAAAATCAAGCCCTTTAGACCCTCCTTTGAAAAGAACACCTCCACCTTAGAACTGATGTCTTCAACACCTGATGATGGACCTCTGATTATCACTCTTCACCTTCACTCTTTGATGTAACACTCCCTATTGGCCAAATCACATTACATACTTGAACCAACACACAAAGGATCAATTAGGACACATTACATATCCCAACTAACGCCACTCTTCAACTCGTCACTCACACTCAATCTTAAAACCTATAAGAAAATTGCTATGACATCATAAATATGAATTAAAATTAATACACACCATCATCAACCTATTATTCCCTTAAACCCATCCACTAGGCACACACAACCTTAACCTTGCCTTCACTCACCATACACACTCTTTCAAATAGCCTCTTGAGCATACTCACTCATTATACCTCTTTTAGGCTTATTAAGTCTAATGACCTATGTGATCACCTTCATCACCTTGATCAAAAAAATTTGTCTACTATTCTTTTCTCTCTACTGGTCCTCACTAAATTGTACCTTCTCTTTCAAAGGTTCTCTCCTTCACTTAACTCCACATCAGTACTACTAGAACAAACATGCCAAATAGGCCTTGTACTTATACCATACTCTTGGTATAACCCATATTGGTCATTAAATATGGTTACCACAATTATTCTACATTTTAAATATGTCTTCATAAATGTTACATGTAAGAAACACATACTCTATATGTTGGCCAATGCCTCATTACCTCCAAACCACCATTAGGTCTTGGTGAGACCTTAACCATTAGGCCTTCATACTCACATGTTACATATGAGACTAATTGGACCACCTTCATCTTTTAAAAATTATTCAAATATATAAAACATATCTCTAATATCCCTTTGATTACTCTTACATGGGTCCATGCCATCTGGAACACCAAATCCACACTTGGACCTACCAATTAGGTCTTCTAGCTCTTCAGGTCTTCATACATAACAAACATAATCTCAAAATTTTGAACCAAATACTCAAATATTTCCCATATCCATATGATTATATCACATTTTTAACCCTTTAGGACCTTTTTTATACTCCATGTGCTTTATACACATCAACACATGTACTAAGGACTCAAACCAACATACACAAAATGACCACTTAGACTGGTCATATACAGTCAAAATATAGTCAAGTTATTTTGAATCTCAATATCTGATTAGAGGCATATCATGATAACAAATGCCTTATAATAATACTTATATACTTATATAACATCTCCATGCTCATTTTCTTCTTCAACTTTTCTCAGAACACCTTCAACTTACCTCAGTAAGATGGTTACTCAAACTACCAGTGCATTCAACAAACATAGTCAACTTCTACATCTTTGTTCATATAGAATATAGATTTTTAAATCCTCCAATTACCACATATATCATTATTATGGATTATAAAACACTCTTAAATAAAAATTTAATCTTTAAATATAGAATTACCAATAATCATAACTCAAATACCCTTCTTGGGTTACTTGTAGAATAAACATGAAAACATAGTCAACTTTGATCCTCAATATATTTGACTATACACACTTTCATATATTTAAATCTATATTTATATATGTTCCTTTTATTCCTCTATAAATTCACTTTTAACACCATGAGTAAATTCTTCATATACCAAAAGATATAGCACAAAAAATGAGAACTAGTTTTTCCTTCAAAAATTTGAATATTTAAATCCAAATGATCATAGTTAAACTTTGATCAATTAAAATGCATCTACTGCCCTTTTATATTAGATTAAATATGTAACATCAATATTTTTTGAACTTTAACTCATATTTCACCACTTCACAAACATTAAACTTCAAACATTTGACCTCATCTTATGCAATCTTACAATCTTGACCACATACGCACTATCAATCTCCTATACATAGCTTGATCTTTATCTATGTTAAACATTGGACACCTTGAAATCACCTTGCTCAATATGCACCATTAATGTGTGTGTGTGTGTGTGTGTGTGTGTGTGTGTGTGTGTGTGTGTGTGTGTGTGTGTGTGAACATATTCTCACTGATAGATCTTCGAAGAAGCCTAATCTCTACATTTTCTCAATGTTAAACTTCAAACACTTATCCTCATCTTATTTATTCCTAACACTTTAGAAAAAACATGCTCCATTGAGCCTTTTTTAAGGATCTCAATCTTTAAATTCATTAACCAATGAACACTTTAACTCATTTGACTCAACATTCACCATATATCTTAATCTATATGAATTCCCATGAGCTGTTATATCTTCATCGAGTCTTGATCTTTAACATCATGTAAAATATACTAGATATGGGGACCATTGTTATCTACCTAGAAGGCCAAATTTTCATAGTCATATATTTTTACTCTCTCACTCGTATGTTCTAAAATTTTAACCATTTAAAATAGGCAAAATACTAAACAAACCCATATGACCATTTCATCTTGAATCATCCACACGTATAATATATGCCATCACCAAAATGCTTACTTGACTCTTTCTTGTACTTAGACAAATAACATATTTAATCTCAAATTCATTTCATGCCATTGATCTTCAATGTAATGAAACATATACCATTAGCTTTGCCTTTGAAAATTGACTTAAGTTTTGGAACTTAGCACACTTTTATTTGAGGGACCAACTTTATACCTTAGTAACTTTGGTTTTAGTTAGTCACATGATCTAAAACTTGAACCATGTGATCTCTGTACATAGGATAATCCATCCATATGTCAAGTATATCTTTAAACCCTCACATGTGTGAGATATTATTTCATCAATATGCCTCCTCAGATTTATCTCTCACAGAGCCAACTATGCCTAGAAGAACATAATGAAGAATCAGGTAAATTTCACTCATACAAACAAGTTATCCAATCATCATTGACCTTTTATAGGACCCTTTACACATCCTCCAATCACCATATTCATCCCTAATCACCTCACTTAGTCAAACACTGAAGAACCATGCAGGAAATCTGAGGCATAATGAAGCACACTTAATCATTATCATTCTAGCACACATGACACCTCATCAACATTCTTGGTCACCTTGGAGACATCATTGACAAGCCTACAATAATCTCCCCCTTTGTCATTGATGTCAAACACCAATACAAATCTTATGCTCAAACACTATCTCTCTCTTCATATGCTTTCTCCCCCTTTGACATAATGACAAAGTGGGCTAAACTTTTAATCTTGTGGACCTAAAAGACATCAAGGACCAATAATAGGAAGATACCATCTTTGCAAGATGATATATACTCCCCTTAAAATTTATAAAAACTCCTCTCACTTGACCTTATCAAACATGCTCTATGACAACACTCTTCTTGATCATACACAGATTCTATGAAACATACATGAAAATAGAAACTGCATGAACTTACCATGAAAACATTAAGAGGGACTCCCCCTAAGTCACTTGAGATTAAGTACATTTTATTTGAGCATCTTCATACCATTTCCAACAATTATGAATCAACACAATTGCCTCCATACCTTCTTTATTAGATCCAACTACATAGTCCTCTGATCCTAAAATCAAACCAATTACAAAGTTCCCCCGTTGTGTATGTAAGAGGATTCAATACATTATCAAAGTAAATAACTTGATTTGATCAATTCAACATATCAACATACTTAATTTCACATCTATAGTATAATTCTTCAAATCTCTACCATGACTATAACATCTCACATTTGCTTCCCCTCACATTATGCACAGCTCCTCAAGCCACTCAAGCTATCTGAGTTAGCTCCCCCTAACTCCATGGCATACACAACTTGTAATATATATAACTCATAGACCTTCTTCATGATATCAAAGATAAGATAACACATTCTCCTCATCCTTCATACTAACCTTGTCTTCATTCTTTCTTTTGCAATTGACTATTTTGACACCAAATCATCCTTAATCAGACACCTAGAAATTACCATTCCATACTTGCAAACCTTGAACACACTTCCAATATTATTTCATGATAAATAACACTAAATTAGGCTCAACCATGCATTACAATAATGTCACCAACTGATGAAAACATTACATAATCTCCACCTATGGTTTATTTAGTTCCATATACCAAAACTAAGTCATTAACATCATGAACACACACCTTAGGGTTTGTAGACATCAAACCCTCAAGTCACTACCTTTGGGCTAGTTCTTCAAAAACTAAGATCAAAACGATCAACCAAAGAGCATCTTGAAAAATAGGTCTACCAATCAAAAAAGTCCTTCTCAGTAAGCCAACATGTCTTCTAATGACCTTATTTTTCTTGCAACATCAATCAAGACCCAACCAACAACCACCATGCTTCCTCTTTCTATAAATTGTCTCCTTTAATCTTAGAGAGAAACACCCCTTTGACATAAAGAGACTAAAATTCCCAAAACTATAGATATTCCCATATCTCCATAATCTCTTCTATCTTACAGTACTTCTTGACTTTAGATGAATCCTTGACTTCATTTTTTCCTTTATATTTTCCACTAAATGCTATCAATAGAAACTCTAGAGTTTCCTTCATGTATATCATGGAAAACAAACCATCTTTAGTCTCAATGTGATCTCTTCTATTAGGCTTAGGTCTCCATACCCATTTGTGACCTCTTCCTTGCACACTAGGAGCTCCATACACCTTATTTTTCTTCGAGAACTCATTCAACCTATTCTTTCAATACCTAGCAATGTGAGAAACTTTATGACAACTAAAACAAATAAGATCATTCATACCTTTTGCTTTATGATGATTGTGATCTTATTTTTCTATCTAGATAGAAGACAAATTCTCTTGGTAGTCATATATCTTCTTCATATCTAATTCCTTCTTTGTTGTAGCAGGCAATCCACCTTGATCATGATTGTCCTTTATAGTCTTTGGTTTCAATATCATTGAGTGAATTCTAGGAGCATCTTTCTTCTTATTAAAACTTGAGTTCATCTTCAACTTATTCTTTTAAAATTTGTAAATATGTCCTACTTTATTGCAATTGTAGAAAATAATATCTTTCAACATACCTCTTGATTGATCTGAGATATGATTTATCCAAGAACAATTACTTCTTCTTCCAAGGCTCCATGATAATTCATTCTTGACTGACTTCCTTCTACACTACTTAGCTTTATTACCATACTTATTACATGTATAAAATGACCATGGAATAAACTATCATACCTTAAAGCATTTGGTTGTCTAAAAAACCTTCTTGTATTGTTTTCAAATATTGCATTCTCCTTGACATGCTCAGGCTTCTCATGCTTCTTTTTAAGTTTATCCAACTTGACCACAACAATCTCATGTTAACTCTTTAAGGACCCCATATCAATATTTAGTTGAGTTTACTCATCTTCTCTTGATTTTAGATTTGTATTTGAAATCCTTAACTAATCCTCAAGAATACTTATCTTCTCTTCATCCTCTTTGACCTTGTTGGCAATTTCTTTCAATCTATATGCTTGCACTTCAATAGACTTGATCTATTCTTGATACTTCTTTTCTTATTTCTTAGACATGAATATCAAACTTTCCTCAAGATAACTGACTTGTGTTTCAATACCTTTGATCATATTCCTCATTTTATGATTCCTCATATTCTACTCTTTTAGTTTACCAAGTGCACTCATGAACTCAACTTCTAGATCAACTTCTTCTTCTTCATTGTCATCTTCTCTACTATTATGGTAAACTTATTCATCATGAATGATGTAATTTTATTTTGAACAACTTTCCTTGGAATATTCTAGCTAAACCTTGAGGTCATTGATAACCTTTTCATCCTCTTTCTTCAAAGTACATATATGTTCCTCAAGTACCTTGATCACAATCTTCCACTATTGATTCTCTTTCTTCAATTGCTTGGCCATCTTTGTACTTACATAAGATCTCCTTCAAGTTTTTAAGCTTCCAATAAAAGACCCACTCTGATACCAATTTTTAGATGTATACTCATTGAGAGAGGTGTGAATCAGTGATCCCAAATAATACAAATTTCAATTCCAATTCCTTCAACTCTTAATCATTCAATATATACATTCATGAGGCATACACATCCTTCATAGCAATGAATAAGAAAGACAATTAAATATGAATCACATGACAAATGACACATGTGGGAAACCCTCTTGGGGAATGAAACCCACTCTCAAGCTTGTAAACACTTAAATAACTTGTCCTATAAATTATTACAAACTAGAGACTGGTCAAGTCCTTTAGACTAGAATTTAGTGAAACAAAAGTTCCATAAGGAGCACCTTTAACTAATATTATCAACTCCTCTTGACCACATGTTAGTCAATTTCATTTGACTCAAGACCTTGATCAAGTCCTCCTAACCAAAGGTCTTTACTGAAACACCTATTTCACAAGGAGCAACTAACACTAAGGAAGATCAAGTCCTTTAGAACCTCCTTGGAAAAGAATACCTCCACCTTAGAACTGATGTCTTCAACACCTAATGATGGACCTCTAATTATCACTCTTCACCTTCACTCTTTCATATAACACTCACTATTTTCCAAATCACATTACATACTTGAACCAATACACAAAGATCAATTAGGACACATTACATATCCCAACTAACTCCACTCTTCACCTCTTCATTCACACTCAATATTTAAACCTGTAAGAGAACTATTATGAAATCAAAAATATGACCTATAGGTCATACACACCATCATCAGCATACTCCACCCTTCAACCCATCCACTAGTCACACACATCCTTAACCTTTCCTTTTCTCACCATACATACTCTCTCAAATAGCCTCTTGAGAATACTCACTCATTTTGCCTCTTCTAGGATTATTAGGTCCAATAACCTATGTGGTCACCTTAATCACCTTGATTAGAAAATAATGTATGATAATCTTCACTCTCTTTTGGTCTTCATTTACCTATACCTTCTCTTTCAAAGGTTCTCTCCTTCACTTAACTCCACCTTAGCACCACTAGACCAAACAGGCCAAATCGGCCTTGTACTTATACCATGATCTTGGTATAACCCATCTTGGTCGACAAAGATGCTTACCAAAAATTTTCCAACTTTGAAATATGTCCTCATAAACATTAAATTTAATAACCACATACTCT
Organism: Torreya grandis; assembly: GCA_037957365.1. Lineage (NCBI taxonomy): Eukaryota > Viridiplantae > Streptophyta > Pinopsida > Cupressales > Taxaceae > Torreya > Torreya grandis. The sequence continues at coordinate 53,919 of JARHVA010001760.1, forward strand.
ATAGGTCATCCAATGCCTCATTACCCCCAAACCACCATTAGGTCTTGGTGAGACCTTAAACCATTAGGCCTTCATACTCACATGTTACATATGAGACTCTTGGACCACTGTCATCCTTTAAAAATGATTATAACATATAAAAAATGTATCCAATATCCCCTTTCTCACTCCCACATGGTTCCATGCCATCTGGAACACCAACTCCACACTTGGACCTATCAATTGTGTCACTTAGTTCTTCAAGTCTTCATACATAGAAAACATAGTCTCAAACTTCTGAACCAACTACTCAAATATTTCACATATACATATGATCATGTAACATGTTTGAACCCTTTATGACCTTATTTATACCTCCATGTGATATAGACACATCAACACATATTATAAGTACTCAAAACAACATACACAAAATGACCACTTAGATCGGTCATATGTAGTCAAAATATAGTCAAGTAATTTTGACTCTCCATATCTGATCATAGGCATATCATGAAAAAAAATTACTTATCATAAGCCTTATATTAATAAGCATGGGATATATTGAGAGGGGGGTGAATTAGTATATCATATATCTTATAAAACTTTCCCTTAACCAAATTCCACTTAATCAAACATTCAAGATATGCAATAAAACTCAAATAATAAACACCACACAAGATAGAGAGACACCAGATATAACATGGAAACCCAATGTGATAAAAACCATGGAGAACAATCTCAAGTATATGAATGAACACCAACCCAAACAATATTCACAAACACCAACTTACAGGAGCACCAACCCCTTTGTTGAGCACCAACCCAGCAACTATTCATGAGCACCAACCCACAGGAGCACCAACCCCTTTATCGAGCACCAACCCCTTTGTCGAGCACCAACCTAGCAACAATTCATGTGTACCAACCCACAAGAGCACTAACCCCTTTGCCGATCACCAACCCATAGGAGCACCAACCCCTTTGTGTATACCACACACCTATCTCTCAATGTTGTTATCTCAATAAATGATAGTTTAATACAACATCTCTTTCCTCTCTCTCACCTTTGCTCTTCTAAGCTAGATATAACAAATACAAATCATATTCATCTCTCACAATTTCTCTTCTAAGCTAGATATTACAATATCAAATCAACCTCTATCTCACATAATTGCTCTTCTAAGCTAGATATTACAATATCAAATCAACCTCTATCTTCCATATTACAAATGGCTTCTCAAGCCTTTATTTATAGCTTTCCAAATGACCTTTGGCCTTCCCCCTTTGTGACCCTTCAATACTCATGGAAAATGGCACCAAAATTGTATGACCCTTCATATTCTTGCCTTTGAAAAGTCATGTGGTGACCCTTCATGACCAAAAACGTCCTTCCCACTTTTGTCCTTATCTTGGTAACTTTTCATATTCCTCAAAGTGACCCTTCATGAGAAATTATGCCCTTCCTATTTTGTCTTCACTTGGTGACTCTTTAAATTCCCCAAGATGACTCTTCATGGGAAAATGCATCCCATCCTTCTTTTTTCTTTACCCCGTGGCTCTTTGACTTCTCCATGGGCCCTTCTTTTGTCTCATATGCAACCAAAAATATATTCATTAATATTAAATAAATATTAACTCACATTAGCCAAGATATATCTAATACAAACATCATTAAATGCAATGGGGAATTTATCACCAATAATGCTAGACCTTTTGACATCAATGACAATATTTCCAACATATATACTTATAGAACATTTCCATGTTCATTTGTTTCTTTAATTTTGCCCAAAACAGCTTCAACTTACCTCAGTAAGATGGTTACTCAAACTGCCAGTGCATTCAATAGACATAGTAAAGTTCTACATATTTTTTCAAATATAATATAGATTGGTCAAACCTCCAATTACCACACAAATTACCTTATGTATTCTACGACACTCTTCAATTAAAATTTCATCTTGAAACATATAATTACCAATAAGCATAACTCAAATACCCTTCTCAAGTTACTTGTAGAATAAATAAGAAAACACAGTCAAGTTTAAACCTCAATATATTTTATTGTATATTATTTTAGATCTTAAAATATATATTTAAATATGTGACTTGTATTCCACTATAAATTCACTTTTTACACCATGAGCAAATTCTACATAAATTGAAAGATATAACACAAAAACTGAGCACTAGTTCTTCCTTCACAAATTTGAATATTTAAATCCAAATGATTAGAGTCAAACTTTGGCCACTTAAAATTCATCTCTTGCCCTCACATATTATATTAAATACACACCATCTATCTTCTTTAAACTTTAACTCATAGTGTACCACTGCCCAAATTTTAAACGTCAAATAGTTGACCTCATCTCATGCAATCTTGCATTTTTTACCACATACGCACCATCAATATCCTATACATAGATTAGTATTTATCTATGTTAAACATTGGACACCTTGAAATCATCTCACTCAATATGCATCACACACACACACACATACATATATATATATATATATATATATATATATATATATATATATATATATATATATATATATATATATATATATATATATATACATACATGTGTGTGTATGTATGTATGAACATATGCTCACCATTATATCTTAGAATAATCTTGATCTTTACCTCTGCTTAACATTAAATTTCAAACACATGTCCTCATCTAATTGCTTTCTCACACCTTAAAATAAACATGCTCTATTAATCATTTTTTAAGGAGCTTGATATTTAACTTCATTAACCAATGAAATATTTAACACATTCAACTCAACATGCACCATAGATCTTGATATGTATGAACACCCATGAGCCATTAGATCTTCATTTGGTCCTAATCTTTAACATCATGAAAAATAGACCAAGTATGGGGACCATTTCTCTCTACCTTAAATACCAACTTTACACATTCATATATATTTACCTTGATCACTTGCATGTTCTCAAATTTGAACCATATAAACTAGGCAAAATATGAAACAAACCCATATGACCATTTCCTCTTGAAACTTCTACACATGTGATATATGCCATCACCAAACTACTTACTTGGCTCTTTCTTGTACTTAGACAAATAATGTATTTGAGCTCAGATTCATTTTTCTCCATCGATATTCAATGCAATGAAACATGGACCATTAGATCTACCTTTGTAAATTGACTAAGTGTTATAACTTAATGCACTTTTATTTGAGGGACCAAATTTGCAGCTTAGTAACTTTGGTTGTGCTTAGTCACATGATCTAAAACTTTAACCATGTGGTCTCTTCACATAAGATAATCCATACATATGTTGAGTATCTCCTAGAACCCTCACACATTTTAGATATGATGTCATCAATATTCCTCCTCATATTTATCTATCATATAACCAACTATGCCTAGATGAACATAATGAAGAAACAGGAGAATTCCACTCATTCATACAAGCTCTCCAATCATCCTTGACCTCTAATAGGACCCTTTACACACCCTAAAATCACCATACTAATCCCTAATCACCTCACTCAGTCAAACACTAAAGAACCATGTAAGAACTCTGAGGTACAATGAAGCACACTTTTTCATTGTCATTCTAGCACACATGACACCTCATCAACATCCTTGGTCACCTTGGAGACATCATTGACAAGCTTCCAACATAAATTTTCCAAGATCAATGTTTAGTATTTGATTAGATCAAAGATACAATGGCAAGCAATAACCTGATTGTGTTAGTGGGTCTCAAAGATCTAACATAGCACCTTTAATCATGCATTTAACATAAATGGTGAGCATTAATTCAAAATGTCACGAGACCCAATATTGAATGCATTGATGACAAGTGTTAAGATCTTGATTACCTGAATAGAGATTTAATGGTATACTATAACTAACAAAGCTAGTAGGCCCAAGTAGAATCAAAGTGCATGATCCATTATATAAAGTAGATCTAATGGTGAGTGATGGGTTAAAAGGTCAATTAATCTTGAATACAAATTCATAGGTGATAAATTCCTCAACCATGTTAAATTGGAAGAATATCTATGGATCATGTCCATTAATACATAATAGAATCAATAGTGTGTGTGTGTGTAAGCCAAGAAAGTAGATCCAATGCTTTATAAGAAATTTGATCGATGGTTAATATTAAAATTCAAAATATAAGTAATTTTGATGGAGAAAAAATACAACCTAAGGTCAAACTAGGAAAAATAATGAAAAGGACATCATTAAAGCTCAGTTAAGACCTCTGTTGGAGGATCCAAAACATGTAGACTCAATTTTCTTGTGTTTTCAATGTCATGTATAATAATTCCTTGGCTTCCAAAAGTTTTATAGGTTGAATAGGTCTATTTACACCTAATATATTCCAATAAAGAATTTATATAGTCTATAAGATATTCATTGACATATTAACTTTATGAAAACCAATAAATTGGATTGGTTTTCAATCTATAGTAAATACTTATGTTTAGGTTGGAGAAAGGGAAGTTTTGAAGTGTCTCATCTATCAACATGGTCATATCTTTGACAAACAGTTACCTATATCCACTAAAAATAGACTTAGGCATGACTCTATAAATTCCATGGATATAAGGACCTTGACCTCATGATGAAGCAAGGGAAGATAATGTAAATTGCCAAAATATAGAACTGGCACTAATTTAATCAAAAGATGGTGGAGCATTCATAAAATGTGGCAGCTCATTTAATTATCTAGGATGGCACAATCACTCTCTCCATACCCTTTCTCTATATCTTTCATTTTTGGACACATTATAGCTCTCTCTAGATTTTTAGAAGAAAATATCTCACTTTTGATAAGAAATTCTCTCTCAATTCTGGAAGAGCAAAGACTCTCATTTGATATGGCTAGACTTTGTCAAAATTTATATAAAAGATATATTTAAGCAATAAATACTTTCTTTACATTTCTCCCCTCTAAATTATGTGTCAAAAAGCTTGTGCATGATGGCATTGTAAAGGAGAATCTTTCATGCCCATTATCCTTCTTTCTTGTTTATTTCTAGGTGTCTTCAAGTTAGTTGCAGGTCTAAGTTAGTTTTATTTCTATCATTGATGCGATCTCTCAATGAGTCTTAGAACTCTTGTTTATCTTAATGCATTGCTTCCCTAACCTAATTTATGAAACACTTATGCAACTATCTAAGTTTTTTGAGATTGTGTGAGCTAACATCATCCTATGCTTCCTCAGTGTTTACTTCATGCATATGAGATCCTCATTTTAATTTGGTGTACCACGTAGTTAACTTTATTAGGAGCCCTTCCCCACTTTCTAACCCTTTTATTAGTACAAACATTAGTATAGTTGATCCATCAAAATGAATCTTTATTTTTTTTAGGTTCAACCCCACCTTAGAATACCCATAACCTCAGGTTATTCCTATAGTGTAGCTCAATTAGAGAGATCCTGAAGAACCCTCTCCAAGGGTGAAAATTGATGTTACAATAATGACCTTAGAAAAAAATGGGTTAGTGGGCACATGGTGTTGAGATGACTCCAAATACCCCTCTATCAGTGAGTGTTTCCTACATATCTAATACTCTTAAGAAGGCCTTAGACTAATATAGTTCTCCCCTATGTGTTAACTTGTGTGTTAATCATGCAATATATGAAAAGCAAGTACAAAAGTGACCTAGCTTGTAACTTGTCAAACCGGGCTCTTAGGTTGCTCCTTTAGTATTTCAAACCTATAAATGTTTTATTCCTATGAATGGTATGTAAATAAGGAAGCTTTGTTTAATTAATTTCTTGATATAGTGTTTTTGATAAGTTACCTTAGTCTCTCTTGGTTTTTCTTGATTAAGAATGAATGAGGGTTGATCTTGTATTTATATCAATCCCTTTGGAGAAGTAACTCACATTAAATCATTTAGGTCAACCATTAGTATACATTTCATTTGAAAAATAGATGACTTTAGGGAATTGGACACTTACTTTAGGTTAGGACACTAATATTAGTGTTAGTGTCTATCTCAAACATTTATGTCTAGGAAGTAGTAAATTAGGTATAGGTTCAAAACTTGCAGAAGTGAAAGATAAGTACATTTTAAGCATTCTAGGAAAAATAGAAGGCTTGGGTTATCAACATAAGACTGGTCAAACTAAGATATAGGAAAAAGGGAATAATATAGTGTAGATTCAAGACTTTTGAAAGTGGTAAAGGTCTATAACTGAGAGGAATAGTGAAGGTCTAAGTTTTCCAAGTGTACAAGACTGAGGTGCTATATAATCCATAAATATCATCTACATAGGGCTAAAACCCATAGGGTAAGCTTGGTTTTACACTAAGGATATAATAATTCCATAATATTATCTATTTATTTTTGAAATCTAATAAAAAAAATTGTCTAATACAACAAATATGCAAAATAGGTAAAAATAGGTGTTCATTTCGTCTTGTATCTTGATATGTACTAAAAATGTGAATTGAAAATTTTGAAAAATCCATACATAATTTTACCAACATAAAAGAGTTTTATTATTCTATAAACATTAGTAGGAAAAAAATATGAGTAATTTTAAAGTTAAGTTCTTATGAATTATAAATGAGCCAAACAATGTGGGATATTTCACAAGAAAAACTCTAGAATATTCACAATAAAGAATCATAAGTTTCTATAAATAAGGAAAATATTTTAAAGATCTAAGAGAGGTTTTTGAATAAAATATTAATTTTTATGAAACTTAGAGATTAATTATAAAATGATACACCATTTTCATTTTATGTCAATATTTATTAAAAATAGTAAATTTTAAAAATCAAAAAATCCATAAAGAATTTGGGCGAACAAAAAGGTTTTTGAGTATACCAACTTGAGTAGAAATAACCTCTGGGGAATTTTAAAATATACCTATTTGGAAACCTAAATATACTAATCAATGAAGAATAAAGTACAAGTGTATGCACACAAAACCCTTATAATTAAATGAGTGTGAAACTTTAGGGTCAAGTTTCAAATCTCAAAATCAATCACAAGTTAAAACCCTATGAGGTTGGAAACCCTAGATCAAGATAGGTTTTCAAAGGAAGACTTAGAGGTCAAGTATACCAAATTTTTAACCTTAAATTTAAATATAGTGGTATCTAAGGTTAATAATATTAGATTATATTTTACATAAGGTTGGCAAACTAATCTAATAAGCAATACAATTAATAAAAAATTCAAACAAATAGTATTCTAAATTTTTACAACTAAGATTTTTAAAATCAATAAAGTATAGATATTGATAGATATTACAATAAATCAAAAATAATGATATTTAGATGCTTTACTATGTTCATGTTGGTATAATTATAACACATTAGAAGTGGACTGAATAATGATCTTGGAATAGTCATCAGATTCCAAAAATGTCTTTCCTATAACCTCAGATGATTGCATTAGATCTAGGCAGTTGCATCAATGTAAGAGTATAACTCTATCACAAGTGTCCTATACAAAATAGTGACTCGATCTAGATACAACCAATCGTATCCTTTTACATTTTTATCACCCTTTATCTCATGTCTTCAGATTATGCATATAGATATTCACTCTTTGTAAAATGATCAAAACCTAAATTTAAAAATTTGGAATGACTAAAAAATGGGTTAGTGGGCTCACATTTTTTAGTTGACCCCAAATACCACTCTATTAATAGGCATTTCCTACATAACAAATACTCAAAATAGGGCCTTATAATTATGTATTTATATCCTACGTGTTGGCTTTTGCATGCACAAGGGTGAGATGTGTGATATGTAAATAATTGCAATGACCTACCTTATAACTTCAAAAATATGGCTCATACATTTCTCTTTAAATGCTTCATACCTATAAAAAGATTTATCCTATGATTGACATGGAAATAGGGATAAATAGGGTATATTTTCTCACTTGAATGCTTGATTGAGTGCTTCTTGATATATTTCCTTCTGAGTTGTATGTGATTGTCAGGTGATGAATGGATGATGGTTGATATTGTATATATACCAATCCCTTTTAATAATATCTCACATTAAATCACTTAGACTAACCTTTTAAATACATTTATTTTACAAATTGGATGACTTTTGACATTAAATACTTTGTAGTAAAATGGATAGTTACATTGATACATGTATCCCCCTGGGACACAAGTGTCCAAAGAGCTAGAAAATAAATACACGTCCAAAATTAATAATGAAGGATAATAATAAATTTTATAACTTTTTGCACAATATAAATTTCTTGGGTTATTAGAATAATAATGGTCAGACTAAGAGATAAATAATTAGGCACAAAGAGATAGTGAATGTAAGGGGAAGGTCTAGAACTAAAAGTTACAACCATGATAGGTATTTTCCAAGTGTGCAATACTGAGGTATTTTCTAAATTTATATCTTTTAAAATCTTATGATATGATCAAGTGACCTTCTATTCTTTCTATGTTGCAAACTCTTTCCTTCAACTAATTTTTATTTTGGCTATCCAACTCTATTCTCATAATCCTCAGCCTATATCACTATAAATGGGCTAAAATATGACATTTTTTACGTCTTATACTCTATACAACAAGTTTTTACTCTTTCCCCAAACTTATATGTTTTTTATACTAAGGCTCTTGAATATCTTTTAGCATATTGATCAGAGTGAGGTCTCATTAGAGGCATCATCCTTATTGATATATCTTATTAACTCATCAATGACCAATTTGTTGATGATACTTTTATTACTCTTGAAGATAAAGAAAATTATTTTAAGGAGGCTTTGCATTATCTAGACATTTTTTTCAAAACTTCTATTTCCAAATTGCAATTGAATAAAACTTAGTGTGATAAACAAAGTATGATGCCCATACCAAAGTGGTTACACCATTACAAGTGGAATTGAATAAATTGAGGGGAGAAACTAAAAATTTTGGGCATTCTCTATACCTCAATAGTTTCCATGTTGATCTTTTATAATATGCCATTAACATAGTGAAGAAAAAGGTTGAGTATTGGGTCATCAAGACCCTCTCTTTACCAAGGAAATTTGAAGTGTGTACTAATATTATTTTATTGGGGCCACTCTAAAGATTCATATGAAAAATTAGCTAAGATTCTTAGAGATTTTCTCTACTCTAATGCCAAGTAAAATTGAGGGTTCTGTTTAATCCTTTTTATAAATAGTTAAAATACCTTAATCAATTAAGTAGAAGACTATTATGAAACTAGGCCAATTAAATAATTCATATTCAAAATATTTTTATACAATGTTGAATTACAAAAATATGATAATTCATGTTTACTGCTCCTCTTATTGGGGCCACTCTAAAGACTCTTATGACAAATTAGCTAAAATTCTTAGAGATTTTCTCTAGTCTAATGCCAAGTAATATTGAGGGTTCTGTTTAACCCTTTTTATAAATAGTTAAAAGAGAATAGCTTAATAAATTAAGTAGAAGACTATTATTAAAGTAAGCCAATTAAATAATTCATATTCAAAATATTTTTATACAATTTTTAATTATAAAAATATGCTAAATATAGAAAGAACCAATCCAAAAAATATTTTGAATTATTAAACAATAAGAAGATATAATACTTAGCTTATCACTAATGCATAGGTATATCTAGGAAATGCAAGTGCATAAGAAGGTAGGATGATGCTTTTCATGGATTGACAGATTCTAAATATCAACTCATTAGTCAATTGGATATGATCATCAAAATTTAGACACTAGCATTGATGCTTTTATTCACAATGAATTAAATGTCATTTTTTGGAAATTACACATGTGCTTGTTAGAGTTCATTGTCACCTTGTATATTATTTATTTAGATCATGTGCATAATTTATAGATATTTATGTGTAATTTAAAACCCTAGGTCCTCTGATTAGGGCATGCCAGATTGTAAAATAGGTGTTATTGGGCTCAAGTGAAGTCAATATAACCTCAAAGACCCCTTTATCATTTAACACTTCCTACATATCTAGTACTTCAAATAGGGCCTCATAGCGATGTAGTTCTCCCCTTATGTGGGCTTATATATGAATAATTATGCAATATGTTATATAAAAGTGCATGTAGTGATCTATTTTGTAACTTGAAAAATATTTATCATGGGTTGCTCTTTGAATGCTTTATACCTGTAATAATATAGATCTTATGACTAATTTGTAAATAGGGAATAATATGGTAGTTTTTTAATCTTAAGAGGAAATCTTTCTTGGTATAAGATAGATGTATGCTTGATTTGTACTTGATGATAATGAGTGGTCTTTGATTTGAAACTATACCACACCTTTTAAAATTATCTCATAAGAGGGCCAATTAAGACAAATAGGACAACCCATACATGTCAAATGATTTAAAATTTTGAACATTTGTAGGGTTTGGACACTAGCATCAAACTTGGGACACTAGTGGATAAGCTAGTGTCCTAACCTAGATGGTAGTGTCCTTGGGGATAGAGATTTTTTGAAGATATAAAACTCATAATATAAGATATATATCAGGTTTTAAGCAGACTATCAGATATAAGTGATCTAAGTAATCAAAATATCATATTTATACTATAAGATAAGCATTTAAGCATAGTGGTATGGTGAACACAAGCCTTTTGGTAGTATAAAAGGTAATGAAATAAAGGGTTGATCCATGAGTGATATTTTTCAAGTGTACAAGATAGTTTATCATATAAAATCCATATTTAGCATCTATAGGTTCCACAAGGTTGATTGGGATTTTTTTTTTTCTAACTCACAATAAAGGAGGCATGGGGCTTGTTTATATTTATGGGAAAAGGATTTCCCTTTTTGATAAATGGGTCATTAGAGATATTGAAGGTAATGAAACTTGGAAAATTCTCCTATGACACTATATTTATTCAATATCTCCCTATGGTAAGTTTAGTTGGAAAAATATTGGTTTCCACACATTTCTAATTACTTCTGGACCAATAAAAATTGAGGGTTCCTTTGTTGATAAAAAATTTGGAAAGATTTTGAATTTATAATACCCCATTTAGAATGGGTTGGAGATGGTTTTTCATCATGTTCTTTCCTTTAATGACCATATCCTCTAGTGGTCTCCTATTATAACAAATACTAGTCTACATTTA